>CM038680.1:494527062-494757418 GCA_021605205.1 Aegilops longissima
GCATGGCAACCGTCGACATCCCCGGTGTTCCTAGGAAAGTGATTGAGCATCACCTAGCTGTCTGTCCTCATGCGCGCCCGTCAAGCAAAAAGTCGAAGCAGTGCGTTGGGCGCCAAGATTTCATAGCGAAGAGATCAAGAAGTTGGAAGCAGCAGGCCTTGTCGAGGAGTGCTCCATCCCACGTGGTTGGCCAATCCGGTAGTTGTGCGAAGGAAAATGGGAAATGGAGACTCAGTATCGACTTTTACAGATGTTAATAAAGCTTGTCCCAAAGACCCATTTCCCTTGCCACGATCGACCAGATTGTTGACTCCACGGTGGATGTGATTTGCTTTCATTTCTTGATGCATATTCAGGATATCATCGATCTTCATGGCGTAAGAGGATGAAGAAAACCGCATTCACTACACCATGTGGCACATCTTTGTTTCATACGGATGCCCTTCGGTTTGAAGAATGCTGGTTCAACATTTGCAAGAGTGGTCCATGACGCTTTTGAGCCGCAAATGCACAGAAATGTAGAAGCCTACATGGATGACATAGTGGTCAAGAGCAAGGATAAAGCAACTCTGGTTCAAGATTTAGATGAGACATTTGCAAATCTGCGCAAGATCAACCTCAAGCTCAACCCCGAGAAGTGTGTGTTTGGAGTCCCTTCCGGCAAGCTTCTCGGGTTCTTCGTATCTCAGAGAGGAATTGAAGCCAATCCCGACAAGATTAAGGCCATTGAGCAAATTGAAGCACCAAAGCGCGTCAAGGATGTAAGAAGGCTTGCCGGTTGCGTGGCTGCTCTCAGCAGGTTTATCTCTAGGTCAGCTGAGTGCGCCCTGCCATTTTTCAAGATTTTGAAAAAGGCAGGTCCAATGAAATGGACTCCCGAAGCGGAGGCTGCGCTGCAGGACTTAAAGAGGTACCTGTCCTCCACTCCAATACTTGTCGCACCTAAGCCACAAGAGAAGTTGCTGCTGTATATAGCGGCAACCAATCAAGTGGTTAGTGCTGCGTTAGTAGCGGAAAGGGAGGCAGATGATGAGCCGGCAACCGAGGCAGATGCATCCAGCGACAAGCAGGGGGCTTCGCCGTCAAGCTCTGGTCCCGACAAGGACGGATCTGCGAGGTTGCGAGAAGATGCGAAAAGGATGGTGCAGCGCCCAGTTTATTTTGTCGGTTCCCTTCTGCAGGGGCTAGGTCAAGGTATTCGGTGTGCGAAATTGCTTTCGGCCTTCTCATGGCCTCTAGAAAGCTGCGCCCATTACTTCCAAGCACATGAGATAACAATTGTCACTCGCTCCGCTGAAAAGGATATTGCAAAATCCAGAAGCAGCAGGCAGGATTGTCGAGTGGGCTTTGAACTATCAAGCTTTGGCCTCAAGTTTGAAAGCACTTCAACTATCCAAAGCAGAGCATTGGCAGAGTTTATAGCAGAATGGACGCCAACGCAAGATGAAGAAATACCGAGACGAGCATCCCGTCAAGGAAGCAAGCAAAGAGTGGCTGATGTACTTTGATGGTGCCTTCTCGCTGCAAAGCGCGGTGCCGGCGTGCTGCTTATCGCACCCACCGGAGAGCACCTCAAGTACATAGTCCAAATGCACTTTCCCAAGGAGCAAGCAACAAATAATACTGCAGAGTATGAAGGTTTGCTTGCCGGTCTCAGAATTGCAGTGGACCTTGGGATTAGGAAGCTTATTGTCAGGGGTGACTCGCAGCTTGTCGTCCGCCAAGTAAACAAAGATTATCAGAGTCCGTTGATGGAGGCATACGTTGATGAAGTGAGAAAGCTAGAGGAGCACTTTGAAGGCCTGCAAACGGAACATGTTCCAAGAGCTCAGAATGATATTGCTGATGGCCTGTCAAAGTGCGCCGCACTCAAGTTACCTGTGGAACCAGGAATTTTTGTGCTCAAGCTGACTCAACCAACTGTAACACCATCAACCGGACAGAACAAGAAGAGAAAGTTGGTTTCTGGTGACTACTTTCCGGCAGAGCTCCCTGAAGCCGCCGCCAAAAAGGTCCCCAAAATCAACGCAGATATCGCTGAGGAGCAGTCTGCTCCGACAAGCCCTAGGGTTTGTTTCGTTGAAGCAGACGCTCCCAACAAGTTTTGCTCTGGCAAGCTTGTCGGGGATCATCAAGCTCCGGCTGAGCCGCAGGTTCTTGCCGTAGAAGCTGATGTTCCCACAGCGGCAGATGTGCCTTTAGTCCTTGTTGTCGAGCCGCAGGCTCCAGCATGGGCGCAGCAGATCGTCCATTTCCTTCAGACAGGAGAACTTCCCGAAGAACAAGAAGAAGCGGAAAGAGTAGCCCGGCAGTCAAGTATGTACCAGTTCGTCGACAACATCTTGTACAGAAGAAGACTCAACGGTGTGAAATTGAAGTGTATTCTTCGGGAGGATGGACAGAAGCTGTTGGCAGAGATACACGGAGGCATATGTGGTCTCCACATTGGCGCAAGAGCACTTGCTGGCAAAGCTTTCCGGCAAGGTTTCTTCTGGCCGACAGCCCTCCAGGATGCAACTGCACAAGTAACCAAGTGTGAAGCGTGCCAGTTCCATTCAAAACAGATACACCAGCCAGCTCAAGCTCTCGGACGATCCCTTTATCCGGCCATTTTCGTCCGGGGCTCAACATCTCGGCCCTTCCCCGAAGCTATCGGGGCTTTGAGTACTTGTACGTCAGAATCGACAAGTTCACAAAGTGGCCGGAAGTGGAAGCAGTGAGGAAGGTGATAGCACAGTCAGCAGTCAAGTTCTTCAGGTCAACTGTTTGCCGTTTTGGGATTCCTAACAGGATCATCATCGACAATGGCACACAATTCACGAGTCGCACCTTCATGCAGTACGTCCAAGATCTTGGCGCCAAGGTCTGCTTTGCTTCTGTTGCTCATCCAAGAAGCAACGGTCAAGAAGAGAGGGCAAATGCTGAAGTGCTGCGAGGACTCAAGACCAGAACTTTCGACAGGCTGCGCAAGTGCGGAAGAAACTGGATTGAGGAGCTGCCGGTGGTTCTTTGGTCGATCAGGACGACGCCAAATCGAGCCACTGGTCAGACACCTTTCGCTCTAGTCTATGGAGCAGAGGCAGTTCTCCCCACGGAACTCGTATACGGGTCGCCTTGAGTACTCGCTTATGATGAGCTTGAGCAAGAGCAGCTGCGACAAGATGACGCGCTGCTCCTCGAGGAGGATCGTCTTCAGGCTGCTGTGCGAGCTGCTCGTTACCAGCAAGCTTTGCGCCGCTACCATAGCCGCAAAGTTAGTGCCAGAAGCTTCGAGGAAGGCGACCTTGTTCTTCGGCGCGTTCAGTCCGCCAAGAATTCCAACAAGTTGACGCCGAAGTGGGAAGGCCCTTATCGAGTGAAACGAGTCACTAGGCCTGGCGCTGTCCTCCTTGAGATCAAGATGGCGTTCCGTGAGCAACTCCCGAATATAGAGCATCTTCGTAAGTTTTACCCATAGGCGCGATTCGGAACCCGTTCCGCAACCACCCTTTTGTACAAGTCTTGCCGATGTTGCATGTAATCCTTTGTACAAAGCCGGGCGCAGACCCCGTGCATCAGTAAAGCTCATGTGTTGCACACAACTTGTCAATTTCATGCTTTCATCATTATTTTGCATGTTTTACCTGACATTTTGTGCAGCATCCACAGCCGGTAAGCGATAACGAGCCACAAGGCTCCATAACTTTATTTTCTCTTCTTTCTTCTCAAAAGAAAGGAAGGTTCATCCACCCACAAGTTAGCCGGGGGGGGAGGAGAAGATAATGGTGTGGGCCACCAAGTGTCGCTCGAGGAAGTATCGCCTTGCCGGGGAGCAAACGACAGAAAAGCTAAGTAGCTAAGTTTAAACAATCAGTTTTTAAATTTTTAAGTTATCTTCCTCGAACGATAGTACTTTGTATGGAAAACATGTGCGCGGAGGAACCAACTCGTGGCTAGTTTGCGCCCTTACTTTGTTTCGAGTCCGCTCAACAACTTAAGTGTGCTGCAACTAGTTGCGATAAGGTTGTTTGTTGAGGCGGCATCGCTTGAAGAGTTGATGTTCAAGACTCAGCGCCATGGCAAAGGTGCTTTCACGACAAGTTCCGTAAAAGCGAGGGCACAAACATACAAAGGAAGAAATCAAGTAAAGGGAATAACATTACAATCGTTGCCTAAGATAGAGTATATTACAAAAATAACTTGTCGCAGATCTAATAAATTGTTCTAAACATGATCAGCAGCGACAAGGGAAAGATAAACTTGGCGGCCTAGTCCATGCGGTCGCCATCGACCCTCTTGACTCCGCTCACCCTGTCCACAATGGGTGCGACAAGGGCCTTGAGCGCTTCAACGCCGCAGATTGGAGGCAGGGACTTGAGGACGTTGGCGGCCGACGCCTGGATTGTGGAAGGCCACCTTCATCAGCACCTTCTGGAGAGCCCCGGCGCAGATTTGGCGTGACTCGTCGGCCAGCTGCTTTGGGATCTCCTCCCGGAGCCGCTGGAGACCCGCCAACACGCCTTTGAAGAACAAAGCTGAGCTTGGCGCTGGGTTGAAGGCTCGTCGGTGGAGTACCCAAGATCCACCATCCCCAGCTCCATCACTCATTGTGGATGGCGGCAAGATCTACAAGACCCTCCGTCGATGCATCACACTATCTCTCGAGAGTATCTCTGGCGGTCACGGCATTCGCCAGCCAGCCTCGCTGGCCTTGATCTTCTCAAACAAACCCACTTCCCGCTCCTTGGCGCCGTCCCGCGTCTCCGCTGTGGTAGCCAGCTTCAGTTCAAGATCCACCTTGGAGTCCTTGGCGGCGTCGAGCTCTTTGATCTTCTCGTAAACGACCTCGCAACTCGCCAAGAGTATAGGCGTCCTTCTCGCGCCGTGCTTCAGCCCGGTGACCTCCTCGCCGCTCTTTCGGAGGGTGGCCTCCAGCTGCGCCACCTCGCCTCCAATTCCTTCTTGGCGGCTCGGCAGCGCGGGCGGCGCCCTTTGCCTCCTTGAGTGCCCCGCCAATTGATTGCTCGCGCTGCAAGATCTTCCTCATAGCTGTCGAGGTTGATCTTCCGCGCGCCAGCTCACCTTCTTCTTGAAGAGCTTCGCCCGGCAAGCCTTTGCTGCTCCTCGACCTCGGCCTTCTCCAGATGAAGGCCGATGCTCCTCGCAAGTTGCTCGGCGCTCGCCACGCCCCGGAGAGTTTCTTTGTTGGCGCGCCGGAGCTCTTCTGCGCGTTTCTCCATATCAGCTCCCGCCCTCGCGACAAGCGCTTCCCGCGACTCCAGCTTAGCTTGTCGGGCGCGGTAGAGCGACAACAGCTTTTTCAGCAGCTGCTCCTCCTCAGACTCGCCGCTGCTGCTGCTTGGCGCGTCAACCAGCGACAGCCCAGCGGAGGCGAGCAGCTCCACGTCGAAGGTCTCTCCCTCGACCGGCGCCCTGGAGCTCGACGCCCATGGGAGCTTGATGAAGACACCTTCGCCGGTCTTCAGATAGGCGCCGGGCTGGGGCTCTTCGGAGCCTGGTGCAGCATCGGTGGCGGAGGGATCGGCGGTCGGCGTAGCGCCGGGCGCTCCCGCGGCCTCGGGGTGCGTCGCCAAGACGATCACTGACCCCTCTCCAGCCTCTGCGCGGCAGAGCCTTGGCGGCCTCCTCGCGGGCGGACCTATCGAGCCGGCCTCCTCCTCCATGTTGGCGGCGTCGTCATTGTTGCCGCGAGCGTCCTCCTCGCCGGCAACCTCAGTCTCCATCGGCTCTCCGACAGATGGATCTGATGATCAGAGAAAGAAAGGAACAAGTCAAGCAAATGTTCGAAAAGAAGAACAGAAGAAAAGAACCCAGGGGAAATTTTTAAGTAAGAAGATTACCTGCAATGGGATCTGTAGCCGCGGTCTCCACCACCGGAGGGTCGTCGGCGCTGCCCCTTGTCGGAGAAGCTCCCCTCGTTGGAGAAGCCTCCCTTGCCGGAGAGCGCTCCCTTGCCGGAGAATTCTCCCTTGGCGGCGTAGTTGAAGCAAGCAGAACTTCGGGAGTGACTTCCGGGGCCTCCTGATGAGGCTGCTCTGCTCCTACACAATTCAACAAGTCGGATATCAGTAAAGAAGGAGCACCCATGCACACCGAACCGTAAGAGATAATCCAAACACTTACGCTGGGGGCTGTGCTGGGGGCTGCTCAGGGGAAGGGTTGCTGGATCCGGCAACGGGGTCTCAGACGTGCCTCCTGTCGCCACGGGAGATTCGTCTTTGATGACCACCACTACTATTCCAACACAGAAGGGTTCTACGCTAGGAATCACTAAACTAGACGAGCACTTCTCAAGTGCCAGCTAGGAAACCGTCTGCATCAGAACCAACCTTGTCCCCACCGAGAGAACTTTTAGTAGATGGAAGCGAGCTCCCTAGTCCTATTCGACCCACTTGGAATTCCCTTATGTGAATCATTCATGTAGCATTGATATACGAGAATTCGAGATTGCTCCACCGGGCCTGACTAGTAAATACAGTATACGGGGAAGAGATTCTTCTGAACCTGAAACCTATGAAGCAAGGAAATCACTCTACTCTGCAAGCTATTCCACTGGAAAGGACAGGTTTCTAAAGGAATGGGATTAGTACTACTTAATTAAGGAAGGGATGAGTGCTGTCTTCCAAAGCGGGGTTCTAGCAACTAAAGCAAATGGAAATGTTATCGTTCTCTCATGCTTCAAAGCAAAGAGTTGTGCCCGGCATTCCCATTTGTCTCTCTCAGTCAAAGCTAGGTCAAAGGTGCTCGTGTCAAAATGCAACATCACTCATCGAGGCCTATTGAACTAGCTCCCATGCATGGATCTGCATTGTGTGCTTTCGCCGGGCGAGAGTGAAAAGAAATGTACCAAGAGTTCCGTGATGAATTAGGTTTGCCTTTCCAAAGAAATGAGATAAGGAGCAGTAAGGCCTCGCAGAGCGCCAACACCGAGAGATTGTAGAGCAACGCCTTGCAACTATGTACAAAGCCTCCATTCCACAGGGTGTCGTGTTTGAAAGCACAGTCTTTGTCATAAACCGATTACCCTCTGCTCCAAATGGCTCTACCAAGGATCCCACAAAGTTCCCGAAACCAAGTTTCTCGAAAAGGCCTGTATCCATCTACTCACAATAATTTGAATGTAGAACTGAAGAAGCACAATTTCCTTCTTGAGAGGAATCCAACCAAGAGAAGCGAGCATCATAATAGCTTGATAAAAGATATTTAGTATAAGAGGACGTTCGCGTCAATTATCACGCCTCGATCGCCGAGGACGAGGTTCGGGTTAATGATATTGTGAAAGGTGTCATTAAACCGGTCTGCCTCTGTTAGTTACGAGGTATATGCCATGGATCTCATCTATTCCCCTTAAACAAGGGATAATGTGGGTTCGACCGAATCTGGACCCCTAATTAGAGTGTGTTTAAAGAGATTGGAGGAACTCTTCCTCGGTCTCCGTATCCAAAGATTGGTAATTAGAGCTTCAAGTGTTCGGTTCTACTCTCCGTTTTATTCATAGTAAGGGAGAGCAGTTCAGTCCACTTGCTCTTTGGCCGCATCGGTTGAGGTTTGCTCTGTTCAGTTCAGTTAAAGAAGAGATGGTATCTTGCTTGTTTCAATTATCCGGCTCGCCATCAATAGATACTGGTTTCTCTCCGCTTTGGCCCAATTGACCCACTTATCTTACAAAGGGAAGCCACTAACAAATACTTATAGAGGGATTGTACCAACCTTAGCTAGGGAGATAAAGGCCCTGCTCAATGTAAAAAAGGATCTGGAAAAGAAGATAGGAATGGGGCACCAAGGAAGGATTGTAGGTAGGATGCCCTTAGATCCGTTCTCAATAGCTCGTGATAAGGCAAGAAAGCGAGTAGATACCCTGCCCTCGCATTAAAGCATCGATCTAGTCCTCTATTAGATATGAATTTCCCGTTGGAAATCGAGGTACATACTCAAAAAATCCCTGGTTTTTGCCTTCGTTAGCAACTCGCCTAAGTTTAAGATCGTATTCCATCTTCGTAAGGACATAGAAAGGGTTTCGGTAGTGACTGTCCTATCAATAGACCGAATGGTCACCAGTTGCCCTCACGGCCTAACGCCGTTTTGAGCTCCATCACATGCTTAAGAAGGACTTGCCATGAGCCAAGGCCTATTTATGAGCCAGACCTAGAAGATCACCTGCTTTTCGTCTGGTCATTCTAATCACAATGAGAACTTCTCCCAAAGAGGGTTCTTATTTCATTTCATAAGTAGTCGATTGAATCGGTTTCTAACCTAAGGAATGTGTTATTATAACCAAATATATCATCCAAGAGCCGATCTCTTTTCATTAAGTATCATTAACAGACCGCTTGCTTACGAGCTTGGTAGCCGCCTTGGAGCCGAGGCGGACGGAGGAACCTCTCGAACCTGGAATCCACTTTCCACTTGTCCTCCATATGCTCGGGTCTGCTGTTTGACCAGTATCTAATGCTATTTCTTACTTGACCAGACGGGCACTTTCAAGATTACGCAGTGAGATCGCTTACTCCTCTCGAGGTTGGCATTTTCGAGTTCATATTTCATAGGTCACCATAAAATTCCTACCTTTCAAATTAGCATATTTTTAGGAACATATCGAACTTTCATCCCGCATTATCTGTGCCAAATTTTATCATTGTTTAAGTACTTCCTCAAACCATTCAATGGGCTATCTCCATCCTCTCATTCATCTCTATACCAGAACAATTAATTAGGCCCAGCCCTTCTATCATCGGCCTTGTTGAACTAATTACTTTGCCTTTGTGCCACCTCAAAGAAGACATTTGATCATGGGCTTTTTTGTGATGAGGCTAGTTTGAACTATGCTTTTCTCCTTTCTACACCCCTCTTGACACAAGTTTCGCACATCCAGTTCTCTTATTAGAAACTCCCTATAGGTATACTTTCGACCGACTGATTATGGCTTCCCGACTAGAGAAGGAAATGTCGGGAGGAAATAGAGATGATAGGACCACCTGAATGCTGGAGATGAGTGTCGTCGTATTCCCTCGAGGAAAGCGGAGGCCCTCGCGAAAGATCAAAGAAAATGAAAAGCACAGCCGCCTCTACCTAGAGCAAAGAAGCTTTGCCGATCTTATCACCGAATTCACCATAATCAGCTTTAAGGTCCTGACTCTCAAATCGGATATCTCTTTCGCTCACAAGAATTGCATATTATGTATGATTGGTGATTTGAAATTCTTTCTATTTACTATTTTGATGGAATTCATGAACGAGTAGATCAAAGAAAAGAAAGCTAAGCATTCACTCCTAAACTAAAGAACTAATCTCTGAGCTAGCCTCCCGTTATGCGCCAATGCTTGAACAGGACCGTTGACCTTTACCAAGCCAGTTTCTGTAGTTGACCAATACAGTTCGATCGATTGAGACAGCGAGGCGGATGTGACCGATGGATTTGAAGAAGGAACTCATTTTTACTGATTCAGACCGCTTACGTAAGAGCGGTATGGTTCAGAAGAGGTACTCATAATACAGATATCGTTTAACGAATTGCCCGATCGATTAACAATTCAGTAAGCCTACCTATACCTCCTAAGGTTCCAGCCTACCTGCTCAACCCGCGGACCCAAAGATACAGCAGCCCTTGACCCCTGGTCCCGATCCACTAACTCCAGAACCTTCTACTTCCACCGATCCGACAGCATCAGCCCCATTTCATCAACTCAATCCACTCATCCCACGATTACTCGCGACATGCGGATAATACTCGCAAGCCTCGCGCTTTTCCCGATCACGTTGTCAACATGGCTACCTTTCATCCTTGGCCTCTTGAGTCCTCACCAACTGAGCCCACGTGTTTCTCTATGGCCAATAAATGTTCCATTTGGCGCTCAGTTATTTGCATAAAGTTAATGCTTGCAGAAAAGTGTTGATTATAAATAAGTATATGAACAATTTACTATACAAGCAAATCTTTGCTTGTTGTCATCGCAAGCAAGTAGGTAACGAGATTTCAATTTGCAGTAAATATAATAAATGTACGAGGCGAAGATATAGGAGGTATGAAACAAACATAATGTCAGTACATGTCAATCACACTCAAGGATAGATAATTTAGCGTTCCATCACAACATAAACTAAAAACAAATGAAGAATCTAGCTAATAAATAAGTCAAAACGACGCTCGTCAAGCACAGTTTGCTGCGATCGTGCCATGCGCATCACCGATTAGTTCTTGTGGATGTGGTCACAACAGGCAGTAAAAACCTTATTATAGCAGTTAGAGTAGTGGTTTAATACATGTATGTCCACATTATACATCGATCAAAAAAAATTAGACATTTGAGATATGTCTGCAAGATGGCATACCTTATTTTGCATTCTGTTCCGTCTAGAACATAAGATGAAACATATGGCATGTTAATAAAAATGTGTTAAAAAAAAGTAAAAAGTGGAAAAGCATAACAAAGTAAGTAAGTTTATGTGTGAAAAAACATACATACCGCGGAGGATCTCCTTCCAAGCTTGCAGCTGGAGCGACCAGCTGAGATGTTGGTATGGGGAGCCACGGAGGATGCTCTTTGACCGATAGCTACATAAACGCATATTACATCTGGCCCTTTCCTTTTTTCTGCTAGCGAGCATACCTCGCGTGTTACGAGCCAGGATTGAACCAGCGCTTTCCGGATTTTTGTCCGGATAGATACCTATCAGATCGCGACTTTGATTTCGCAGTTCAAGAGGAGACCCCCTACATCTGCGGGCTGGCGGTCCTGCCGGCCAGCCGACACAAAATCCAATTCGATTTTTCAATACGGAGCCAGAAAGAGGCAATAGTTAGGACGTATATGCGCCTAGCTTTTTGTCTCTTTGGAGTCTTGGCTCTCTTCGACGCCCTCTGAGCCAGCGTCCCGAAAAGGAAAGAGCTCAGAATGAAGCAAGTCGACATAAGACAAAGTAGTAAATTGAAGAATTACAAGTAGCAGCGACAAGATCTTACTCTTCTTCTTCTTCCTCGAGCTGAGAGCGGAGAAGTCAAGTCCGCTCCGTGCGACGAGCTGGAGGAGTAGGCTCCCTCGACGCTTGGCGGGTGCGGGGCCGTGGCTCGTAAGGCCCGCTCCGTTGTTGTGGCGGCATGAGGCGCCCCGCTGCAACAGTGCTTGCCGCGGTGGAGCGCGTCGGGCGGCGAGGCGGCTGTTGGCCTGTCTGCCGCCCGCCACTTCTCCGTCTCTATGGAGGCGTCTTCTTAAGCGGGCCGCGGGCTCCTCCCGCGGCAAGCTACTTGAAGGCGGAGGGAGGCCCCGCAGGCTCGCTCGGCTCACGATCGGCTCGGCCTGCTCCTCCTCGCCGCGAACTCCTCTCGATCGGCAAGGCTTGCCGCCTCGGCTGCCTTTGCCTCCTCCACGGTGAACCCAAACACGCCCGTAAGCGCAGCTGCTGCCGCCTCCTCCAACCTTGTGGCAATGCGCCATCTCTTGCTCGGTGGTGTCGCTGGTGAGCCACTTCTGCTCGTCGGCGCGGATCGGCACTTCTTCCAAGTTGTCAAGAACCGCTGCACGATGTCGTCGGGCGGGTTTCGTTGTTGGAACGATTCCATGGGAATCGCACAACGGCATCATCGCTGGATGCGGTCAAGCGACGAAGTTGTTGCACAAAGGAACGACCCCTCGGCAGCATGAAGCACTCGGGGTGATCTGCATCGTGCTTGAACAGCTCCCCGCAGCATGGCATCCAGCTCCAATACAGTGAAGTTCCAGTTGAGGCCCGGACGCAGCCTCATGATGTCCCGCGCTTTGGAACTCCCAAGCAGGCCTCCTCCTCTCCTGCAAGGGTGCAATGCGGCGGCGAAGGAAGTCCGCGCCAACAGCACCTACGGTGAGCCCGGCATGCCTGAGGCGCAAGATCCGAGTCACGGCAATCTTCAACTTGGCATCCTCCGGCGCCAAGTTGCTCCAATCGCTGCCAAGACTATGGGAGTTTGGCGCAGGCAGTGAAAGGCTGCGGTTCTCCTCTATGATCCAACACCAATCGGCTCTCCTCCTCCCACTTGATGCGCAGCTCTCCGTCAAGATATGCTTCTTTCTTGCCGATCCGGAGATCCATGCAATCCCTCCGCAAGCGGCTCTCTCTCTCTCTGGGCATGAAGTAGTGGCGGAAAAGGGCTACATTTGGGTGGACTCCGACAAAGTTCTCGCAGAGGTGTGCGAAACCGCCATGGTCGACAGCGTTGGGGGTGAAATCAAGGAGGCGGAGGCCGATGTGTTCATGACGCCGCAAAAGAATTTGAAAAGGGGGGCAGAGCCCACAGAGAAGAAAAGCGCCAAGAAGGGGTACCCGACGGAAACCTTCTCGGATGTGGCGGCGGAGATCACCTCGGCGCTGGGTGCACCAGCGCCTCCGTCGACGAAGAGGTAATACAGCTCCGCAGCTCCTTTGCGTCGAGCAGGGGGTCGAAGATGGCCCGCTCCTTCCGCATCGCCGCGAGCCGCTGCGCCTCGGCCGACTTCACGCCTTTCCCCTTCTCGGCCTTCGGGCCCATGGCGGAGGTGGTGGAGGAATCCGACGGTGTTGATGGCGCCGGTGGCAATGGGGGAGGGGCGGAGCGTCGCTCTCTTTGGACTTGAGAAGAAGGGGGGAGCGGCGGTGGTTTTCTTGATGTGACAGCAATGGCAAGGTGGGCGTCTTGCCCCTGTTTCCCCTGCTTATAAGGGGGGAGAGGGGGGCGGACGTTCCGATTTTCCGATTAAAGAAAGCCCCCACGATCTCTCCCACGATGCCACGTTCGGCGCGTGCTGTTCGTGGGGGACGTGGTGGGTCCGGAGCGAGTAACGGCGTGATCTAGGGCAGCGTCTGCCGTGCCGCTTTTGGCCTGGCCCAACAGAGCTCGGCGCCGCAGGTGGCCCAGCCGGGCTCTCTGCCGGTGTACTAGAGTAGGGGTACCCTAGTATCCCGAACTCGTGCACGGGCGGTTGCAGCACCCCGCGGCAAGGCTTGCCTAGTGATCACCAAGGTCCTCCGCGGCTCCTTTGGAGCCATTCAAGAACGAAGTATTCAAGGCCCCGGCAAGAGGAGGTTGCCGGGAAGGCCACTCAAGGCACTAAGGAAACAAGTCCCCGGCAAGAGGAGCTTGCCGGGAAGGCTCGGTGAGCGACAAAGCTTGCTGAGCGACTAAGCTTCCGAGTACGCAAAGGGTTCTGCCGCGGCAAGGCGCTTGTCGCGGCAGGCAACCTCTCTTCATCTCCGCTCCAGCTCATCCGCCAACGTGTCGCCATGGGGCTATTCCAGGCACGCGTGTCAAGGAGCTGTGCAGCCAGCGGGGAGCAGCGATAAGCGGCGCTGACAAGCTTACCATCGTGGCAAGCGGTGGTGCACCCGACGGTCCTCGTTACATCGTTTCAGGATGACGGGACGGGCATTTATTGATCTTGTCCCTTGCCGTCGAGTTAGGTATAATGCACTGTACATCGCATGTTGGTGTACCAACTACTGTTTTCCCATTTTTGCCCTCGTCTACGTTGCCACCTGTGGTGACCCCTTTAGCCAAAAGGAGGCCCATGTGCAACGTAGAAAGGGTTCGGCTAGTTCGGTTCATTCGACTCATTCGAGACCACACTCACTCAGGCTAGGTTTTGTAGCTCTCATTGCTCCCTAGCAAGAACACAATATAATCAACCAGGCAGCAGTAGGAGTATTATCTCTCCGGAGAGCTCCGAAGCTGGGTAAATCTGCTCGTGTGCATCGCCTCGATCTGCTCTTCGTGCATTCTCCGCCCCCCATCGAACCACAAGGGACTCGGTCCCATAGGTTTTCGTGGGTCACGATCAGCTTCCCCGACAACGGGCTCCGAGTTATTAGACACTCGGGAACACCGATAAGTGAATCGATTCCATACTCCGATCCAATAACTCTAAGTAATTCTTGTTGCTTATGAGTTTAATAATCCTTCAAGTCATTCCTAGCCTTATCAGCTATATCATTATCATGCAAAATTTTAACTGTGCTACCTGGTCCTTCTTCCGGAGCACAACTTTCGACGATGAGCTAGACTTACGTTGATCTTCCTTGTCATATCATTTCGCCTTGAACATCAAGCTTGATTTCGAGTTCGTGTCGTACCCTTGGTTTTAGTAACTTTTGCTTCATCAGTCCTTTGAGTTGATGTCATCGTTGTTCGATTACATCTTCATGAAATCTCTCGACAAATGTGTCGTAATCATCATCTACATTCTGAGCTCTTACAGGATATCAATCGAATTCGTGATGAGAAATACCATCCTTGCCCCTCGATGATTGTGTTATGATCGACGACATTATTGCCTTCCCCCAACACAAACTTGTTCATGTTTTGTGTTATACCTTGAGTTCCTTGCTATCCAGCCTTTGTTCTTCTTTTATCTTGGAGTATTACCATCTTTTATGTCAAGAATGTTCTGAGATTTGTTCCACCTCTTGAGAGTTCTGGTGTAGTGATACTTCTCACCATCACCATTCTTTCATGGTCCTCGTGTTGATTCCAGCCGGGGTACCAACAAGTGAACGGTGCTGTTTGGATCCTGCACTTCTAGCAACCCTATTGCTTTGAAGTTAATGGTCGGCCGCTCATTCTTAGTCTATTGATTATTGAATCACCATTCCGACATTGGTCGTGTAACCCAACCCATATTTCGGGCGCACCTTTCAACCAATGTTTAGTTGTGTATGTTCTCCTCGAGCATACTTCCTTATATCATTTGGTCTGGCAAATGTTATCTCCTTGTTCACTTAATTGTGGAAATCCATCTTTTGGAAATCTCGATGAATTGTCATTGAGTTCATCAGCCACCTCCTTGACCTCTCCTTGGGTTAATGATGAACACTTGTTAACGGAAATCACTTCATAGTTCATTTCCCGAGAATCTTACAGTGTCATCCCGTCAATTTGTGTTGCACCTTTCTTCTCAGGCATCCTGAGCCTGAGGTATCCTGACACCAATCATATCTGAATCTCCATCAGATATTATGGTTGGAACATATTTACAAGAGTTATAACGCTAGTCTTCATAAGACCCGGTAAGGTGATGTCATGCCTAGCACCCCTGGCCGGAGGGCCTATTGTTGTAGTTTCCTTTTTAACAAGGATAGCCATTTTCCATGAGGAAATGGAATGCCTTGTTTAATAAGTTCATCCTGATGGATCCTTTGTGTATCCAAAGTCTGACCTTTTGCTTGAAGACCATGTCAATGCTATCCTAAAGCATGTCTATGGTAGTCTGATTTTCAACAGGAACATTTGAAGCCCAATGCTAAATGTTTCCTGCTCAATTATCCAAACACCACTGTATGGGTAATGTAATGAAAATTCCTTCCCCTACCTAAAGAGTTTTCTACATTATATCCTGTCCTGGATATCATACTCTGCTTGTCCTTGGGAAGGATATACCCCTGAAATATGTGTTTAAACACATTTTTCCTTTCCATTGTTTTGTTTAAACTGATAATCGTATTTTCCTTCCATTGGTTGGTTTAACGTTTCTTGTGACCAATATGATCTAAGCAGTAATATTCTCCTGCTTATGTAAACACCTCGGTGTACAACTCTGTCAGCAAGACCCTGTTACCATTGTTGATGACATTTCGGTAACCACCGATGGACGAGAACTTTGCCTATTGGTCTGGCTCGTTCAACGAGCAGGAAAATGGTTCTCTTCGTCCCTCGCCCTTGGTATCGACGTTGTTGCCGACATAATCGATAGGCTACCCTCTGACATGACTTTCTTGCATGACCATGTAAGATGTCAATGTCCTTTCTACGTTTAACCCACTTGGTGGGCCCATAACCCTGATTCCACATGATCGAAACCCGACTCTCTGCACAACCTATTGTCAAAGTTATTCCCACGTTTGACTTCGTATGTAATTCACGGGCCACCTGCCTAGTGATCTATTATGGTATCAGACACAATACTTATTCCCATTGCTTTGAACCCTCTTTCACACTTCGTTTTAGGCAACGAACGATTGCCTAAGCGCTTGAAAACTTCTATTTTTCACCTCCTTACTTTGCTCTCGATAATTGCTTAAGTTTCAATTTGAGAGTTACTATTCGTCACCCTCCCTGATGTTCTCTACCAGCTACGTGACCTTGTAGAGGTCAGTTCCTCTGAAGATAACCTTGATCATTTTTCATAAGTACGATGAGACCCCCGAAGAAAGGACGACAAATTCATCATGATGACCTGAAGCAGAGAAATGAAGACATCAGCGCTATGGATCGACCACTTCGAGAAGAGCAACCAAGACCGAGAAGATTCGTTAGGATTTCGTAACCAGACCTTTCCCCCTTATTCCACCTCTTAAATCTCGGGACGAGATTTCTTGTAGTGGAGGAGAATTGTGACGCCCGGATAGTTAGGCTACAGTAAAACCCCGCTAATGATGCCATGTCACCCTTGTCACTGTTGCTAAACACATGATTAGATCAAAACGTTTCAAAATCATATTGGATTTAGGTGAACAACCAAAGTTTTCAAACATTAAAACTAAAATGTCCAAAATGTGTCAAATAAATTATCGATAATACTAGTGGAGAAACCACACTTTTATAAAATGTTTAAAGGCTCTAGACTAATTAAAACAGCAGCTATGACAATTAATTAAATGCCTTTTAAAAATAATAATAATGCAAACTATTTTAATTAGGTGTCAAACTTTTGGGGTAGTAGAATAAATTATAACATTAATTTAGGAGTTGTATTTATATTTTATAAAACAGAAATTAAAAAGAATAAAATAGAAAATAAAATAGATAAAGAAAAGAAAACAGAAAAAAATCTAAAAAAGAAAGAAAGAGAAAGAACCCCCCCACTGGGCTCCACCCCAGCAGGCCACAGCCCCACCAGGCCGGCCCACCTGGCCCATCCGGCCTCACCCCACTCCCCTAAATCCCCAGATCCACACCAAACCCTAGCCCTATCCCTTTGTCCTCCCACTCCGATTTGGATCAGGATCCACCCATCGCCGCCTCACGCGACCCCAGCGCGCCCGCCACGCCGCCTGCCGCCGCCAGCCACGCCGCTCGTTGCCGCCCGCCACGCCGTTGCCGCCCGCCCGCCTCCGTCCTCCCAGCGACGCCACTCGCCAGAGCCGCCCCACTTCCTCGGCCAAGGCCGCCACGCGCCTGCCCGCGTCGGGACGCCACTCGACCCCTCCTCGCCGGACCTTGCGCCCTCGGCCTCTTCCCCGCCGGCCGCCAAGAAGCCTCGGCGCCCCTCTCCCCATCAACGCCGGTGAGGCCCCGGCCTCTTCTCTCCCATGTCCTCAGATGCATGAGCATGCGCCGACCGCCCAATCCCGCCTCCCTCGCCTAGCTCAGGCGCCCCTCGCCCCGTCCGCCTCGCCGCCATGGCCATGGCCACGCGCACCTGTGTCGCCTGGCCTTCAGCGCCCCCCGCCTCGCGCCCCCCCCGTTTCTCCTCCCCGCCGCTCGGCCAATGCCGGCTCCCCCGCCAAGCTCTGTGAGTCCGCGCGTCCGATGCGCCCGCACCCACTCCATCGCCCCCTGCACTCCGGCCGGCCTCGACCGCCACGCCCGCGTCGCCTCGGCCATGGCGCCGGGCGACGAGCCACGCCGACGCCCTTTGCCTCGGGTCGCGGTGCCTGTCAGGCAGGCCGGGCGCCCGACGCCTCGGCTCCGCCAGCCGCCAGGCGCCCGCTAACCCGCCCGCGTTTGGCCCTCTAGGCCACTGCCAAACGAGGCCCACTGCCCAGATCAATAAAAAAAGGAGGAGACAAAAAAATAATATATTTAAAAATATTAATTCATTAATTAATTAATTAACTTAATTAAATTAACATTAACCTAACTAATCTGTTAATTAAACTAATTAACTTGGTTAGTTAGTTAGCTGTGAATGACATGTGGGACCTAGTGGTCTGTTGACTAGTCAAAGTCCACAGTTGACCGATGACGTCATGCTGACATCATGCCGACATCATATTTCCAATTTCGAATTTAATTAATTTTGTTAATTCTAAAAATGTTTTAGAACTTTAAAAATTAGTATAAAATAACCCGTAACTCGGATGAAAATACTTTGTACAAGAAAGTTGCTCAGAACGACGAGACGATTCCGGATACGCAACCCGTTCATCCGCCACACCCCCCTAACCTATCGAACTCGCAACTTTTCCCCTCCGGCTCCTCTGCCCGAAAACGCGAAACACCGGGAATACTTTCCCGGATGCTTGCCCCCTTCACCGGTATCACCTCATACCGCGTTAGGGCACCCCTAGCATAGTTACATGTCATGTCATGCATCGATATGCATCTGTTTGCATGGTATTCATTGTTTCTTCCCCCTCTTCTCTCTGGTAAACTACGAGACCGACGCTGCTGCTGCCCAGTTCGACTACGGAGTTGACGACCCCTCTCTCTTGCTAGAGCAACCAGGCAAGCCCCCCTTTGATCACCAGATATCGCCTACTCTTCTCTATATTGCTTGCATTAGAGTAGTGTAGCATGTTACTGCTTTCAGTTAATCCTATACTGCTGCATAGCCTGTCCTTGCTACTACTGTTGTTACCTTTACCTGCTATCCTACTACTTAGTATAGGATGCTAGTGTTCCATCAGTGGCCCTACACTCTTGTCCGTCTGCCATGCTATACTACTTGGCTGTGATCACTTCGGGAGGTGATCACGGGCATATACTATATACTTTACACTATTACATTACCTGTGATACTGCTAGGAGATGGGGCTGAAAGGACGGTGGCTCCATCCCGTAGAGGTGGGCCCGGGTTCCCGACGGCCCCGATCGTTACTTTTGTGGCGGAGCAGCAGGCAGGTTGAGACCACCTAGAGAGAGGTGGGCCTGGCCTGCTCGGGCGCTCGCGATACTTAACACGCTTAACGAGATCTTGGTATTTGATCCGAGTCCGCCATTTGGTCTATACACACTAACCAACTACGCAGGAACAGTTATGGGCACTCGACGTCGTGGTATCAGCCGGCACTTCGTGACGCCAACGAATCGAAGGGCGCGCCGGATTGGAACGTAGGCCTGCTCTTGTATTAAGGGGCTAGTTCGCTTCCGCCGCCCAAGAACGTCTTGTGTGTGCTCAGGCGATGGGCCCAAACCCTGGCGCTTAGGTTTAGACCGCATCTTGACCTCTCTGTTATGCCTAGGTGGGCTGCGACGTGTTGATCTTCCGCGGCGGCATGACCCGAAAAAGTGTGTCCGCCAAATGGGATCAAGCGTGTTGGGTTATGTGGTGCACCCTGCAGGAAGTTAATCTATCCGAATAGTCGGATCTTCGTAACAGGACGACTTGGAATTGTACCTTGACCTTATGACAACTAGAACCGGATACTTAATAAAACACACCCTTCCAAGTGCGGATACAACCCGGTGGCGCTCTCTCGTGGTTGCGAGGAGGGATCGCCGGGTAGGATTATTGCTATGTGATGCTACTTGGAGGACTTCATCTACTCTACGCTACATGCTGCAAGGCGGAGGCTGCTGTAAGCGTGGTCTTGACTGTGATTAGCTATCCCCTCTTATTTCGCATTCTGCAGCTCAGTCCACTAATATGGCCCTTTACACATATATCCATGCATATGTAGTGTAGTCCTTGCTTATAGTACTTTGGATGAGTACTCATGGTTGCCTTGTTCCCCTTTTCCCCCTATCTCTACTCGATTCTGCGACTGCACGATGGAGCCTGTGAGCGACGAATCGCCGATGGCGACTACTACCCCGGAGGTGCCTACTACTACGTGCAGCCCGCCGACGACGACCAGGAGTAGTTAGGAGGATCCTGTGCAGGAGGCCCGCGCTTCTTCGATCTGTATCCTAGTTTGTGCTAGCCTTCTTAAGGCAAACTTGTTTAACTTATGTCCGTATCAGATATTGTTGCTTCCGCTGACTCGCCTATGATCGAGCACTTGTATTCGAGCCCTCGAGGCCCCCGGCTTGTATTATGATGCTTGTATGACTTATTTTATTTTTAGAGTTGTGTTGTGATATCTTCCCGTGAGTCCCTGATCTTGATCGTACACGTTTGCGTGTATGATTAGTGTACGATTGAATCGAGGGCGTCACACTTTCAGACTCCTCTAATATTTTTACTGGATGTTCCCGATAGGTGAGGTCTGGTTGCACGTCAATGTTTTCATGGGGTACTTGCTTCTCTGGGTTGCTTATGCACTTCCTTAATTGCGAGACGTGGAACACGTCGTGGATATCGGATAAATCTTCGGGTAAGTCTAGCTGGTAGGCTACCGTGCCTCTTCGTGCCACTATGCAGAATGGTCCGATGAATCTTGGTGCTAGCTTCCCTTTAATCTTGAATCGTTGCAGGCCTCTCATAGGAGATACTCGTAGGTATATAAACTCACCGGGTTCGAAACTAATCCCACGGTGTTTCTGATCATAATAACTCTTCTGTCGGCTTTGAGCTATTTTGAGTCGGTCCCTGATTAGCTTGACCTTTTCCTCGGCTTCTTTGAGCATGTCTGGGCCGAAGATACGGCTGTCACTGGTCTCTGACCAATTTAGCAGCTTACGACATCTCCGCCCGTACAAGGCTTCAAAAGGTGCCATCTCAGAGACTGTCCCGTAATCGTTGTTGTATGCGAACTCACAGATGGCAAGCTTTCCTCCCAACTGGTTCCATAGTGAGGACACATGCTCAAAGATGTGTTCTAGAATTTGGTTTACGCGCTCAGTTTGTCCGTCACCTGGGGTGGTATGTTGTATCAAGGCTAGTTGAGTTCCTGAGAGCTCGCTGTGTGATCCCAAAATCTGGAGATGAATTGTGTGCCTGTCCGATATTATAGTCTTTGGAACTCCATGTAAGCAAACGACACGGGAGAGATAAAGCCTCGCAAGCTTCTGAGTGGTGTGAGTTGTCTTCACGGGGATGAAGTGTGCTACTTTAATCAGTCTATCAGTGATGACCCATATGGCATCATGTCCGTGTCGTGACCGAGGTAGCCCAACAATGAAATCCATTCCGATCTCGTCCCATTTCCACTCGGGTATCTTATTTGGTTATAACAGTCCGGCCAGTTTCTGGTGCTCGGCCTTGATGCGTTGACATGAGTCACAACATGCAATAAATGTGGCTATGTCCCTTTTTATACCGTGCCACCAAAATGTTTCCTGAAGATCCTTGTACATTTTTGTTCCACCAGGATGGATTGAATACGGTGCGGTGTGGCCTTCAGCTAAGATTTGCTGTTTAAGGTCATTGATATTTGGTACGCAAAGTCTATGTCCGTACCACAATATTCCCTGCTCATCGATAACGAACTCTGAGGCCTTGCCCAAACTCACTTTCCGTTTTATGCCTTCAATGCTGGGGTGTCCATGCTGAGCTTCTTTAACTTTCTCTATCAGGGTAGGCTGTATTTCCAAATTCGACACACTGCCTTCGGTGACCATCATCAAGTTGAGTTTAGCAAATTCCTGCCGGAATTCGGGTTTCAAGTTTGGTAGGCTGTCGTTGCTCTGACTGGGGTTCCGACTTAGAGCATCTGCTACAACATTTGCTTTGCCTGGATGGTAGTGGATTCCAACATCATAATCCTTCACTAATTCCAACCAGCGTCGTTGCCGTAAATTCAGTTCCGGTTGTGTGAAAATATACTTGAGGCTTTTATGGTCTGTGTATATTTCACAACGATTTCCCAGTAAGAAGTGTCTCCATTCCTTGAGTGCATGAATAACGCTGCTAACTCCAGGTCATGAGTAGGATAATTTTCCTCATGCTTGCGGTTGTCCGAGACATATGCGACTACCTTGCCTTCTTGCATCAATACGCACCCGAGGCCCTTTCGGGATGCGTCACAATATACCTCAAAATTCTTGTGTATGTCTGGCACAATTAATACTGGTGTTGTCGTTAATTTCCTTTTTAGTTCTTGGAAACTTTTCTCGCAAGCTTCCGTCCATTCAAACTTCTTGTCTTTCTTGAGTAATTGCATCATCGGCTTTGCTATAGTGGAAAATCCTTCGATAAATCTTCGTAGTAACTCGCCATTCCCTGAAAACTTCGACGTCTGCTACTGCTGGCTGGTGGTTTCAGCCAAGCACGGCCTTGACTTTTTCCGGGTCACGACAATACCTTCTTGTTAATACGTGGCCCAAGCAAACCTACTGCCTTAGCCAAAATTCACACTTATCGAACTTGGCGATACAATTGATGTTTCCGAGTTCTCCTAGTACAATTCGGAGATGTTCAACGTGCTCTTCTAGTGTCTTGGAGTATATCGAATATCGTCGATGAATACCACAACAAACTTGTCCATAATTTCATAAATACTTTGTTCATGAGGTGAACAAAATATGCGGGGGCGTTCGACAGTCCAAATGGCATTACTGTGAACTCATACAATCCGTATCTGGAGGTGAAGGCTGTCTTGGGGATATCTTCTGTGCGTACTTTTAATTGATGGTATCCCGACCTTAAGTCAATTTTTGAGAATACCTTGGCTTGAGCGAGCTGATCAAATAAATCATTTATTCGTGGCATCGGATATTTGTTCTTGATTGTGACCATGTTAAGTTCTCGATAGTCGATACACAATCTCAGTGTTCCATCCTTCTTTTTGGCAAATAAAATTGGTGAACCCCAAGGTGAGGAGCTGGCTTGTATATATCCTTTGTCCAGTAATTCTTTTATTTGCTTCTTCAATTCTACCAATTCAGATGGTGCCATTCTGTATGGTTTCTTGTATATGGGGGCGGTTCCGGGTGCTAGCTCAATGCTGAATTCTATTTCTCGATCTGGTGGCATGCCTGGTAGTTCTTCGGGAAATACGTCTGGGAATTCACATACCACTGGAACCTTGCTTAATTCAGAAATATCCACTTTGTTCAATTTCGGCTGCCGGGATAATTTTCTCTCTTTGGCTGAAACTCTTATTGTCTTCGTTGGTGATGTGACGCCTCGATTCAATCGTACACTAATCATGCACGCAAACGTAGTGCGATCAAGATCGAGGGACTCACGTGAAGATATCACAACACAACTCTAAAACATAAATAAGTCATACAAGCATCATAATACAAGCCAGGGCCTCGAGGGCTCGAATACAAGTGCTCGATCATAGACGAAGTCAGCGGAAGCAACAATATCTGAGTACTGACATAAGCTAAACAAGTTTGCCTTAAGAAGGCTAGCACAAACGGGATGCAGATCGAAGAGGCGCAGGCCTCCCGCCTCGATCCTCCTAACTACTCCTGGTCGTCGTCAGCGGGCTGCACGTAGTAGTAGGCACCTCTGGGATAGTAGTCGTCATCGACGGTGGCGTCTAGCTCCTGGGCTCCATCGTCTAGTAGCAGCAATCGGGTAAAGAAAGGGGGGAAAGGGGGAACAAGGCAACCGTGAGTACTCATCCAAAGTACTGCAAGCAAGGAGCTACACTACATATGCATGGATATATGTGTAAAGGGCCATATCAAGGACCGAATCGCAGAATGCCGTAATAAGAGGGGATAGCTAATCTCGCCGAGGACTATGCTTCGCAGCCTCCGCCTTTGCAACATGTAGGAGAGAGTAGATCAAGTCCTCCAAGTAGCATCTCCAAGTAGCATCGATAGATAATCCTACCCGCGATCCCTCCTCGTAACCCCGAGAGAGAGCGACCACCGGGTTGTATCCGCACTTGGAAAGGTGTGTTTTATTAAGTATCCGGTTCTAGTTGTCATAAGGTCAAGGTACAACTCCAAGTCGCCCTGTTATCAAGATCACGGCTATTCAATAGATTAATCACGCAGGGTGCACCACATAACCCAACACGCTTGATCCCATTTGGCGGACACACTTTCTCGGTCATGCCCCCGCATGAAGATCAACACGCCGCAGCCCCACCTAGGCACAACAGAGAGGACAGCACGCCGGTCTAAACCTAAGCGCCTGGGTCCGGGCCCATCGCCTCGAAAGCACACCTGCACGCTATGTGACGCGCCGGAAGCAGACCTAGCCTAGTGGCGTTCAATCCAATCCGGCGGCCGCTTCCGCCGACGTCACGAAATGCTTCGCCGATACCACGACGCCGGATACCCATAACTACTCCCACGTAGATGGTTAGTGCGATAGACCAAATGGCCGACTCAGATCAAATACCAAGATCTCGTTAAATGTGTTAAGTATCCGTGAACGCCGACCAGGCAGGCCCACCTCTCACCTGTAGTCTCAACTCGCCTGTCGCTCCGCCTCAAAGATCCACTCATGGTGCTCCACAAACCAATTCGACTTTAGTCACCAAATGTATCATGTATAAGTATATAGTATATACCGTGATCACCTCCCGAGTGATCACGGCCCGATAGTATAGCAAACAGACGGACAAGAATGTAGGGCCACAGATGGAAATACTAGCATCATATACTAAGCAAGTAGGGTTGCGTAAAGGTAACAACAAGAGTAGCAAGGTCGCTATGCATCGGGATAGGTATAATGTAAAGCAAGAATATGCTACACTACTCTAATGCAAGCAAGATAGAGTAGAATAGGCGATATCTGGTGATCAAGGGGGGGGCTTGCTGGTTGCTCGACAAGGAGGGGTCGCCAACTCCGTAGTCGAATCGGGGTCGCCGGCAGATCTCGGGTTCACGGAAAGAAGTAACGGAGGGGGAACACAATAAATAACAGAGCAATCAAAGCATCATAAAGCGAAACGTGGCAATACGCGGTCTAGAGTGACCTAACGCGGTACTAGGTGGTACCGGTGAAAGGGGGGAAACATCCGGGAAAGTATTCTTGGTGTTTCGTGTTTTCGGGCAGAGGAGCCGGAGGGGGAAAGTTGCGTGTTTTCTATGCTAGGGATGTGTGGCGGACGAACAGGCTGCGTATCCGGATTCGTCTCGTCGTTCTGAGCAACTTTCATGTACAAAGTTTTTTCATCCGAGCTACGGATTATTTTATATTAATTTTTAAAGATTTAATTTATTTTTAGAATTAACAGAATTAATTTAATTAGAGAATGCAATTATGACGCCAACATGATGTCGTGGTGATGTCAAGATCAACTAGTCGATTGACCTAGTCAAACCGACATGTGGGTCCCATCGTCATTGCCTAAGACTAACTAAGGTGTTAATTAGTTTAGTTAATTGATTAGGTTAATTAGACTCAATTAATTAAGTTAATTAATTAATTAATTAGTATTTTATTATTATTATTATTATTTATTTTATTTATTTTTATTTATCTTTTGTTCTGGGGCTGGGGCCCCTTTGTCAATGGGCCAAAGGCCTTATCGGTCCGGTCTAACAGGCGTTGTGTGTAGGAGGGTGCAAAGCAACCAGAGCCGATTGGGCGCCAGACAAAGCGTGGAGGCGCCAGCGCGGTGGCCGTGGTACACGGCGAGGCTACGGGCGGAGCGGTGTTGCAGGAAGCGGCGACCACCGGAGGAGGGCGCCGGGGCCGTGGAGAGGTGCGGCCGGATAGAACGGCGACCGATCTTGGTCAGTCTCCACGGGCAGGGAAGAGGGGAGGCGGGCGTTAGCCGCGGTGACCGGGGGGGCGATGACTGGGGCGGTACAGGTGGCCGCGGCGAGGGCGCGCGCGCGAGTGCGCGCGGCCAAGCAGGGGAGTGAGGGCGGCGGTTGCGGTGAGCGCACGAAGAGCGCGGGGTTGCGGGCGTTCGGGTGCGACGAGTGGGATGGCGAGGCGTGCACGGGACGACGCGCAGGTGGCTGCTGGGCGACGAAGCGGCGCGCGCAAGGGGTGGCGTGGCCGCGCAGGGGAGGCCGGGCGGGTGGCGACGGGAGACGGTCGAGCGGGCACAAAGAGGAAGAGGAGGCCGTGGCCTCACCGGGCGCAGGTAGACGAGGGTCGGCGAGGCTCGGTGGAGCCTTTGGGGAGGAGGACGGGGACGACGGCAACGAGAGGAGGAGGTCCCGCGGAGGAGTCAAGAGGAGGACGGCAGGCAGCTCCGACGACGGCGGGGTCCAGCGGCATCGGGGGCGATGGGCGTCGCGGTCGGCTCGGGCGAAGGACGACGGGGTCGGAAGACGGGTGGCGCCGACGAGAGGGCTTTGCATCGAGAGATCGAGGAGAGGGGGTAGAGAGCGAGGTGGAGTGGGGGAGCCTCGATCCGCATTGGATCGGGAGGGGAGAGGGTTTGGCGCCGTGGGGGAGTGGTGCCGGTGCCTAGGGTTCGTGGGGAGGGGTTATGTAGAGGGGGCGATCTGGCCACTGGGGGCTCGATGGCCACCGGGCCGAGGTCCAATGAGGGGGGCCTTTTATTTTCTTTTGTTCCTTTTTTATTTTTCCTTTTACTTTTATTTATTCGCTTTGTTTTTTACACTTTATTTTTAGTTTAGTAAAATATGACAATAGCTCCAAAAATAGTGTTTCAAAATAACCTCAGCCACAAAAGGTTTTAACCCAAACTAAAATAGTTTAGTGTTTTAAAAATACCAAAGGCATCAAAATAATTTTTTGCTACCGCTTAAACCTTTTTAGAGCATTTATTCATTATATAAAATGTGGATTCTTCATCATAACCATCTATGCATTAACTGGCACAACCCGAACATTTTGTTTTTAATATTTGAAAACTTTTGATGTATGCCATATTTGGAATTTGAATTTTGAATCGGTTTTTTGAACTAACGAGGAATTAGCAACAGTAACGGAGGTGACGTGGCCTCATTAGCAGAGTTTTACTGTAGCTTAATTATCCGGGCGTCACAATTCTCCTCCACTACAAGAAATCTCCTCCCGAGATTTAAGCGGTGGAGTAAGGGGGGAAAGGTGTTGGTAGCGAAAAACCTAACGAGTCTTCTCGGTCTTGGTTGGTCTTCTCGAAGTGGTCGACCCATAGCACTGATGTCTTCATTCCTATGCATCAATGCATCATGATGAGGTTGTCGTCCTTTCTTCAGGAACTTCATCGTACTTACGATAATGATAAGGGGTAACTTCTGAAGAACGGACCTTCAAGGTCAACTATCTGGCAGATAACTTAGGGAATGTGGTAGAAAGTAACTATCGAATAGATACTTAAGAAATTATTGAGAGTAAAGTAAAAAGGTACCATGAGAAGTTTCCAATGGAAAGCAATTGTTCGATGGCCTAATCAGAAGGTGAAAGGGGTTCAGAGCAACAAGAATAAGTATTGCATCTGATGCCAAAGTTGATGATCTCTTTGGAAGGTGCCTCACGAATTACATACGAGGCCATGCGCGAGGAACAACCTTGGGAACAGGGGGTGTACACGAGAGTCAAGTTTCGATCCTGTGGAACTGTGGGTTATGGGCCCACCATGTGGGATAAAAGTAGGAAGGGGCTGACATCTTGCACGGTCATGATAGCAAGGCATGTCGAGGGTAGCTCGTTAGTTATGTCAAGAACAACATCGATACTAAGGGCTAGGGACGAAGAGAACCATTTTCCCGCTCGCTGAACGAGGCGGACCATTAGGCATAGTTCTCGCCCATCGGTGGCTACCAAATGTCATCAACAATAGTAACAGGTCTTGCTAATGTAATTGTACAACCGAGGTGTTTTACATAAGGTGGAATTATTACGCTTATATCGATAGATCACAAGAAAGGTTAAACTACACAATGAAAGGAAAATATGATTATCATATTAAACAGAATAATGGAAGGGAAAATGTGTTTAAACACATATTTCAAGGGTATATCCTTCCCAAGGGCAAGCAAAGCATGATATCCATGACGGATATAACGAGAAAACCCCTTTACGAAAGGGAAGAGAAAGTCCATGTCATTATCCATACAACGGTGTTCGGATAATTGAGCAAGAAACATTTAGCATTGGGCTTCAAATGTTCTTGTTGAAAATCAAAGTTCCACAGACAAGCTTTTGAGATAGCATTGGCATGGTATTCAAACAAAGGTCGGACTTTAGATACCCAATGGATCCATCAGGAACAGCTTATAAAATAGATCTTACAATTTCCTCCAGGAAGAATGGCTATCCTTGCAAAAGAAATTATAACGATAGGTCCTCCACCCAGGGGGGGATGCTAGGCATGACATCATGTTACCGGGTCATCAAAGGACCAACATCATAACTCTTGAAAGTTGTCCCAACCATCATATCTCGACCGAGATTCAGATCCGATTGGTGTCGGATAACTCGCACTCGTGGATGTTTGTGAAGAAAAGGTGCAACACAAATTGTCGAGATGACATTGTAAGATTCTTGGGAACTGAACTATGGAAGCGAAGTTCAAACAAGAGTTCATCATTAAGTCAAGGAGAGAATGAGGAGGTGGCTGATGGACTCAATGACATTCCATTGAGATCTCAAAAGATGGATTTCCACGATTATCCTAACAAGGAGATAACCCTTTTCAGATCAAATGATATAGTGAGGTATGCTCGAGGAAAACATACATAATTAAACCTTGCTGAAAGGTGCGCCCAAATATGGGTTGAGCTGCACGACCAATGTCGTAATGGTGATTCAATAATCAATAGTCTAAGAATGAATGGCCGACCATTAACTTCAAAGCAATAGGGTTGCTAGAAAGGCAGAATCCAAATAGCATCGTTCACTTGTTGGTACCCCGGTTGGGATCAACGCGAGGACCGGGAAAGAGTGGTGATGGTGAGAAGTATCACTATACCAAGAATTCTTAAGACGTGGTGAAATTCTCATGACATTATTGACATAAAAGATGGTAATACTACAAGGTAGATCATAACCTAAGCTAGATAGCAAGGAAATCAAGGTACAACACAAAACATTAACAAGTTTGTGTTGGGGGAAGGCAAGAATGTTGCCGGTGATAACACAAATCATCGAGGCAAGGATGGCACTTCTCATCATGAATCCGATTGATATCCTGGAAGAGCTCATGAGGTTGATGATAATCACGACACATTTGTCCGAACAGCGATCACATCAAGTCAAAGGACGGATGAAGCGAAAGGTTATTGGAACTAAGGGTACGACACGAACTCGAAATCAAGCTTGATGTTCAAGGCGAAATGTTATGACGAGGAAGATCGACGTAAGTTTAGCTCAGTGTCGAAAGTTGTGCTCCGGAAGGACCAGTAGCACAGCTTAAAATTTAGCACGATAATGATATAGCCGATCTGGCTAGGAATGATGTGATCGGGTACAAACTCGTACTTATAGAAGCTTACTGAAGAGTTGTTGAACCGTAGTGCGGACTTGGTTCAGTTATCGGTGTCTTTGAGTGTTTAATAACTCAGAGCCCGTGAAAAATTGGAATCAGTGGGAAGGTAGCACTTGATGAAGAACTCATAAGAAGTTATGCAGTTCCATGATAATCTCGAGATTCCAGGGGGGTAATACTCGACGACAGATCAAAGTAGAGGTTGGACTAGGGTAATGCTCTACAGAAGACAAGCACTCTAATTTGTTCGAGAAATGGAATCAAGAATAAAATATGGTCGGAACTATGGTTGCAAAAGACCAATTCCCATATATATGATGAACCTATACCGAATAGGGTTTAAGAGAAGCATCCATGATAAGATCAGCATCGTGTCCATGGGCATGAACGCAAGGTTCAAGGTCGACTCCCACTTGTTCAACGCATAACCTTTCATTCGCCTCTCGTAATTCGAAAATGACATTAGTTGTTAAAGGTTTTTACCTGGTGCAATACCAGATAAGTATGACCCGTGAAACCTTTCGGGTTCACACAGATTAAGGAAGGCATAGGTTCAACCCATCGGGGCATCTTAGGAGTATACACCACACATTTCGAGAATAAATAATGCAAACTCGATAGTAGAGTATGCTTGAGAAAGCAAAGGATACAATTTACCAAAGGCATTATGTATCCGAGGAAAGGCTCACAAGCTTATTGAATATGAAGGACGTTGTCGGATAAAATCCAACAAAGGATCTGGGGTGAGTATCGGCACACAACCAGAGGAAGAAGCAAGGAAAAGACATTGGATTATAGAAACAACTGAATAACTTAGAGCTCAATTGCTAAGGAATTATGATTTACAAAGCGAAGGATCAGAAGCAGATGCTCTGATCAAGGATGGATAAGTTCAATAGACTTAGGGGCACAATCGACGACAACTTAATTGGCGAGAACCAGCTCATGTTTAAAATGACGTCTGAGCCGGAAGGATGAATTCTAAAATCTGATTGAGGATTACGAGCATTCGCAACAAATTGAATCATTCCACTCAAAATGATAATGACAAGAGGTGCCAATAAGATTACGAGACTTATGGGATTAACCATAATGCAAGCAAGCAAGAATTTCAAGAGCAAGAGGATGCTCAGGATTTTTGGAAGATCGAATGGTATTTTGAAGAATTTTGTGAAACACATGAACAACTGGGGATGAGCGGATACTCGACAAGTGCGAGGATTTATTTGAAGGGGTATTCATGTGGCAAAGAAGTGCTAGGCAGTAGGCACAAAGTATTCTCGGAACAATAGAGAAAACTTCGGGGTATCTTGTAATAACAAGATCAATGGGGGATGATCGTATGAATGGCAAGTGTAAGTAGTTATCCATACGGATTTATCGGTGGTCGGGAATAGCAAAAGTGATGGGCACAAAGTCTCGAGAGAATATCAAAGAGTATCTCTGAAATCTTCTGGTGCAGTCGGTGATCATCTGGACTGAAGGGCCTCTCCGGGAGAAAGTATTTACGAGAACCTAAAGTTAGTTTTGTTTTTAGCAAAATCATTTAACCCGAATAGAAGAGAGATCAGAGTCCCAGAGTAAAGGTCGAGGAGTAAAAGATCCTAGCACCACCCGATGGCGACGTGGGCCCGTAAGTAACACTGCCAAGTTAGTAAAAGTTTTTGCAATGTCTAGACTCGACTTCGCCAAGGAGTGTGGAAGGGGATTCTACAGCAATGGCTCGATATCAATCTTCAGACGCTTCGATTCAATCAGACACTAATCATGCATGCAAACGTGTACGATCAAGATCGTGGACTCATGGGAAGATATCACAACACAACTCTAAAACATAAATAAGTCATACAAGCATCATAATACAAGCCAGGGGCCTCGAGGGCTCGAATACAAGTGCTCGATCATAGACGAAGTCAGCGGAAGCAACAATATCTCGAGTACGAGACATAAGTTAAACAAGTTTGCCTTAAGAAGGCTAGCACAAACTGGGATACAGACGAAAGAGGCGAGGCCTCCTACAGGATCCTCCTAACTACTCCCGGTCGCCGCCGCCGGCTGCACGTAGTAGTTGGCACCTTCGGGTAGTAGTCGCCATCGACGGTGGCGCTCGCCCCGGCTCCATCGCCTAGTTGCAGCAATCGGTAAAGAAAGGGGAAAGGGGGAACAAGGCAACCGTGAGTACTCATCCAAAGTACTCGCAAGCAAGGAGCTACACTACATATGCATGGATATATGTGTAAAGGGCCATATCAAGGACTGAATGCAGAATGCCGAATAAGAGGGGATAGCTAATCCCGTCAAGACTACGCTTCGTAGCCTCCGCCTTGCAACATGTAGGAGAGAGTAGATCAAGTCCTCCAGTAGCATCTCCAAGTACCATCGCATAGATAATCCTACCCGCGATCCTCCTCGTAACCCCGAGAGAGAGCGACCACCGGGTTGTATCCGCACTTGGAAAGGTGTGTTTTATTAAGTATCCGGTTCTAGTTGTCATAAGGTCAAGGTACAACTCCAAGTCGCCCTATAACCAAGATCACGGCTATTCAATAGATTAATCACCGCAGGGTGCACCACATAACCCAACACGCTTGATCCCATTTGGCGGACACACTTTCTCGGTCATGCCCGCCGCTGAAGATCAACACGCCGCAGCCCCACCTAGGCACAACAGAGGCCAGCACGCCGCCTAAACCTAAGCGCACAGGGTCTGGGCCCATCGCCTGAAAGCACACCTGCACGCTATGCGTGACGTGGCGGAAGCGCATCTAGCCTAGTGGCGCTCCACCAATCCGGCGCGCCGCTCGGCCGCCGACGTCACGAAATGCTTCGCCGATACCATGACGCCAGGATACCCATAACTACTCCCACATAGATGGTTAGTGCGTATAGACCAAATGGCCAGACTCAGATCAAATACCAAGATCTCGTTAAACGTGTTAAGTATCCGCGAACACCGACCAGGGCCAGGCCCACCTCTCACCTGTAGCCTCAACCTGCCCCTGTCGCTCCGCCTCAAAGATCCACTCTGGTGCTCCACAGTCAACCCGACTTTAGTCACCACATGTATCATGTATAAGTATATAGTATATACCCGTGATCACCTCCCGAGTGATCACGGCCCGATAGTATAGCACCGCAGACGGACAAGAATGTAGGGCCACAGATGGAAATACTAGCATCCCATACTAAGCAAGTAGGGTTGCAGGTAAAGATAACAACAGTAGTAGCAAGGACAGGCTATGCATCAGGATAGGTATAATGTAGCAAGAATATGCTACACTACTCTAATGCAAGCAGTATAGAGTAGAATAGGCGATATCTGGTGATCAAGGGGGGGGGGCTTACCTGGTTGCTCAGACAAGGAGGGGTCGTCAACTCCGTAGTCGAACTGGGGGTCGCCGGCAGTCTCGGGGTCTACCGGAAAGAAGTAACGGAGGGGGAACACAATAAATAACAGAGAAATCAAAGCATCACAAAGCGAAACGTGGCAATACGCGGTCTAGAGTGACCTAACGCGGTACTAGGTGGTACCGGTGAAAGTGGGGAAACATCCGGGAAAGTATTCCCGGTGTTTCGTGTTTTCGGGCAGAGGAGCCGGAGGGGGAAAGTTGCATGTTTTCTATGCTAGGGATGTGTGGCGCACGAACAGGCTGCGTATCCGGATTCGTCTCGTCGTTCTGAGCAACTTTCATGTACAAAGTTTTTTCATACGAGCTACGGATTATTTTATATTTATTTTTAAAGATTTAATTTATTTTTAGAATTAACAGAATTAATTTAATTAGAGAATGCAATTATGACGTCAGCATGATGTCAGGGTGATGTCAGCAGTCAACTAGTCAGTTGACCTAGTCAAACTGACATGTGGGTCCCACGGTCATTGCCTAAGACTAACTAAGCAGGTTAATTAGTTTAGTTAATTGATTAGGTTAATTAGACTCAATTAATTAAGTTAATTAATTAATTAATTAGTATTTTATTATTATTATTATTATTTTATTTATTTATTTTTATTTATCTTTTGTTCTGGGGCTGGGGCCCCTTTGTCAGTGGGCCAAAGGCCTTATCGGTCCGGTCTAACGGGCGCTGTGTGTAGGAGGGGTGGGGGTGCAACCCGTAGCCCGATTGGGTGCTCTGACAAGTGGAGGCGCCAGCGCTGGTGGCGTGGCACGGCGAGGCCACGGGCGGAGCGGTGTTGCAGGAAGCGGGCGGCCACCGGAGGAGGACGCCGGGCCGTGGAGAGGTGCGGCCGGACAGAACGGCGACCGACCTTGGCGATCCCCACGGCAGGGAAGAGGGAGGCGGGCGTTAGTCATGGTGACCGGGGCGGCGATCGGGCGGTACAGTGTGGTTGCTGGTAGGGCGCGCATGAAAAGCGCGCTGCTGCAGGGAGTGAGGGCGGCGGTTGCGGTGAGCGCACGAAGAGCGCGGGGTTGCGGGCGTTCGGGTGCGACGAGTGGGATGGCGAGGCAGACGGACGACGCGGCAGGCGGCTGCGGCGATGAAGGCCAAGGTGTGGTGGCGCGCCGAGTGGGGAGGCCGGTGCGGGTGGCGACGGGGAGACGTGCAGAGCGGGCACAAAGAGGAAGAGGAGGCCGTGGCCTCACCGGCGTTGCAGAGACAAGGGTCGGCGAGGCTCGGTGGAGCCTTTTGGGAGGAGGACGGGGACGACGACAACGTAGAGGAGGAGGTCCGGCGTGGAGGAGTCGAAGAGGAGGACGGCACGGTAGCTCCGACGGCGGCGGGGTCCAGCGGCGTCGGGGGCGATGGGCGTCGCGGTCGGCTCGGGCGAAGGACGACGGGGTCGGAAGACGGGTGGCGCCGACGAGAGGGCTTCGGCATCGAGAGATCGAGGGAGAGGGGGGTAGAGAGCGAGGTGGAGGGGGTCCCTCGATCCAGATTGATCGGGGAGGCAGAGGTGTGGCGCCGTGGGGGGTGGTGTGTCGGTTCCTAGGGTTCGTGGGAGGGGTTATGCAGAGGGGGGCGACTGGCCGGCCTGGGGCTCTGACGGCCACTGGGCCGAGGTCCAGCGAGGGGGGGCCTTTTATTTTCTTTTGTTCCTTTTTTTATTTGTCCTTTTACTTTTATTTATTCGTTTCTGTTTTTTTTTACACTTTATTTTTAGTTTAGTAAAATATGACAATAGCTCCAAAAATAGTGTTTCAAAATAACCCTCAGCCACAAAAGGTTTTAACCCAAACTAAAATAGTTTAGTGTTTTATAAAATACCAAAGGCATCAAAATAATGTTTTTGCTACCGTCCTTTTTAGAGCATTTATTCATTATATAAAAATGTGGATTCTTCATCATAACCATCTATGCATTAACTGGCACAACCCGAATATTTTGTTTTTAATATTTGAAAACTTTTGATGTATGCCATATTTGGAATTTGAATTTTGAATTGGTTTTTTGAACTAACGAGGAATTAGCAACAGTAACGGAGGTGACGTGGCATCATTAGCAGAGTTTTACTGTAGCCTAATTATCCGAGCGTCACAGGTGATGGGTGAGAATTACGGTCCTGTTGAAGCAGTCAATAAAACCTTTGTTGGTGGTTAACCAATCCATCCCTAAGATGACATCCAGTCCTTTATTTTCCAAAACAATAAGGTTGGCGTGAAACTTCAATCCTTCAAACCATGGGACTTGATGATCATTGATTTTTCCAAAGGAAGCATCGAAAAATTATTTTGCAAAGCAAAACTTTTCGAAATGAAAGAGTGAGAAGCTCCAGAATCAAACAAAACCATGGTAGGTATTGTGTTGACAGGAAACGTATCGAGTACGATATCCGTGGCATTCTGTGCTTCCTCTTTAGTCACGTGGTTCAGATGACGCTTCCTATGGTTGTTATTGGGGTTGAAATTGTTTCGCTTGGGTGCTGAATTATTGCCACCGTTGTTCGGCTTTGGGGTAGAGTTCCTTGGCTTGGGACACTGCTTGGCATAGTGCCCTTCTTCTCCACAAGCGTAGCAAGTAACGCATGGGCGATATGTGAACTCCTTGTCCCTCGCATGGAAATTCTTGACTGGGCGTGAGACGTTTGTCGTGCGTTTGTGTGTCCCACCTTTCTGAAAATCCGTCTTGCTTCGATGGTTGCGAGCAAGATTAGTCTGGTCCCTTTTTCGCTTGCGGAAATCCTCCAGGCTGCGTCTCTCATTTTCCAAGGTAATGGCCTTATCCACCAGTGTCTTGAAATCTAGGAAGGTGTGCACAACCAGTTGGCATTTAAGCGTGGGCGCCAGACAGTCTAGGAATTTCTCCATCTTCTTGCTTTCAGTCATACGCTCTTCATTGGCGTAGCGAGACAACAGAGTAAACTGCCCGTTGTATTCTGACACCGTCATGGTCCTTTGTTTGAGGTCATCAAATTCTCTCTTCTTGATCTTCACAAGACTTTTAGGGATATGCGCCCCACGAAAACCTTCTTTGGAATCCTCCCAGGTTATATCATTTTCGTTGGGGTGCATGTGTAGGAAATTTTCCCACCACAATGCAGCTGCTCCAGTGAGATAGTGCGGTGCATATAGCACTTTCTCGAGGTTTGAACACTGTGCAATAATTAATTTTTCTTTCCATGTCTCGAAGCCAGTCCTCGGCCTCAAGAGGTTTGTCAGTATGAGAAAATGTTTGGGGACGCGTCTTCTGTAGCTCAGATAACTTGGATTGTTGTTGATACTGTCCACGGTGATTTCCCATATTGATGACTTGGTTCATTATTTCCTGATGTTGTTGCTGACTTTGCTCATAAAGACGGCATATTTGAGAAAATGATGTTTCACGTTCCTGTTGACTAGACTGCCCCTGTGTGAAATTGTTGCTGGGTTGTGTGCCATAATTTTCCTCTGGCGGAGTTGGCATGGAGCGCGTCCAAGGACGAGACATTTTTCACTCTGGGGATACATTTTGTAAAACTCATAAGAGAGGGAAATGAGTCGCAAAAATCAATAAATGCACAAAGACGAGAAATTTTTTAAATGCTCCAGGATTTAAAAAAATCGATTGCGCACGGAGAAGGACTGTTCATTACATATCTTACACGCAGGCGGTAATTATACAATACATCACTCAGGATATGCGTACATAATCCTAACATGTTATTTAGGCTAGTGCACTTCTCCAGTTCCTACATGATGCGCAAACAAGCTACTTCTCACAACCTATGTACATATAAACATATCATACAAGTCGGGACATCGCATGGCGGTTAAGCATACTCAGTCGGAGGAGATGGTGAGGATCTCCTTTGCCCGGCCGAGGGTGAGGCGCAGTGAGGCTGGGGACTCGACCTCCTCCTCGCTAATGGGCTCCAGACGTGAAGCGCTGCGCTGAGTAGATGGAGCGGGTGACCTATGTGGAACAACACGGACAGGAGTGGGCGCCATGGGTGGTGCAGAGCGGACTGGAGTGGGCGCAATAACTTGGTTGAATTCTTCGGTGGAAGGCAGGCGACGAGCAGTGGCGGGAGTGGTAGGTGCATAAGATGCTGAGGACGAAATGAAAGTCAGTGGTGGTGCCGTGCGCAGGAGCTCCCTCCTGTTGGCGGCACAGCCATGGACTGAGTCCATGCGGGCAGCCACAAAGTCGTCCACCAGGCTGTCGAAAGCTGCCTCCAGAGCCCGGAGATACTCGACAAGCATTTCAAAAGCCTCGTCTCGTTCTCCTCTGGGGCAAGAGTATGAGTAGTGGCAGGCGTATGGCACGTGGCATGGAAGGTAGCGGTAATGATGAGTCTTCATCGAAGGAAGGACTTCCCTGAGACGAGCTATCGCCTCACAGGCTGCCATCTGCATAGCATGCTTCTCCGTAGGCATGGCTCTTCCCAAGCACCGAAGCGGCGTAACTCAACACGCCTCCTTGAATTGCACCGCTGCTCGGTGCATGGTCGACTGTCGCTGATCTTGTGCTGATAGAGTGTGAAGATGGCGCATAGATGGCCCCATCGCGACCTGGACGATGAAGGTGAGAAGCTTGACGAACCCATCAGATCGTTATAACATCCGTGACTCGCAGATTGTTGTCACCATCTACAAAAGTAGGCAAAAATTTGAATGGTCGATCATAAATTTATGCTGACTGTCAGAAAATGACTACATTTGCAAAAAATATGAATTAGCTCTATTATGCTAATAACCGATTAGCAATCGCGCCTAGTGGTTTCCTACAGTCAGCCTGGCTCTGGTACCAAGCTTGTCACGACCAGTTTTTCCCAATAAAACTCTTATTGAGAGACCGATATTTTAACTCCAGTATGAGGAAAAATCCTCCAAAACTGGTAGACAAAATCTTGATACAATAAGCCAGTAGCATTAATATATTACAGGGTCAAGCTGAGGTTGCTCAACAAATTATTACAAGCGCGCCAATAAATATACATAATGGCGGATATGACACAATGGTGTAGGGTGGCTTACTACTGACTCGAATTAAAAGTGGTGATGGAATAACACAGTGGAGTGGATAATATGACTACTAAACTGGCGGCTCATCGAGCGTCGAGGTGAGGCTCGAAGAATTTATTTGGGTAGCGGAAGCGGATATAATACAATGACCAAATCCAGGGTCGCACAAGACTAACTGGGACTCCTCTAGGCGTCGGACTCGCTATCGAACTCTTCATCCATGAGATCGCCTTCGTCAGCATCTGGCCAAATCAACAAGCCAGGTGAGTACTTGAAAGTACTCGCAAGACAGTTCGGACAATAGATATAACAAATGCATGCACTACTAGAAAAACCCCTACTAATGGCGCACCTAGTATGGCTATTAATGGCGCATCTGTGGTGCGCCATTAATAGCACGCCATTAGTATTTTACTAATGGCGCACCACCCGTGCGCCATTAGTATTCAGAGTATTAATGGCGACCGCTGGTGCGCCATTAGTATAGGCCAGGTGCGCCATTAGTATGCCTCCCAGGCCATGTATACCAGTGCTTTTAGATACTAATGGCGCACCACCACCGATGCGCTTATTAGTAATCACAGATACTAATGGCGCACTACCCGTGATGCGCCATTAGTATAGATTGTCATACTAATGGCGCATCGTCATGTGATGCGCCATTAGTATGAATATTAGGTTTTTTTATTTTTTTATTTTCTGTTTTTGCACAGGTTACAAAATGTATAATTTGACAAAATATAGACAGCACACATCAACAACAAGATTCATCAAATACAATAGAAGATTAGTCTTTGAATACAATTCATCATATTAGTCTCCTAATACAATTCATCATATTAGTCTCCGAATTGAAAAGACCGAACAAAGATAGAACATTATATTACAAGTCTCGAGACCGCGAGTAGCGAGTTTGTCTTCACATTACAAGTCGATATCGATCATCTAAACTACCATCACATAGAAGAGAGCTGCGGTCATCACGATGAGCATCATCACGATGAAACTCGCCTTCATCCGGTTCCTCCAACGCCCTCCCTCTCCCGCTAGATAGCGGGCGATCTAGATTCGCCTCGCCCTAGTGGTGTACCTTTGTAACTGTTATCGCTGAATCGGTGAACCTGTCTCCGACACTCCTCCCACCATCGAGACTCCGAACCTTACCTTGTACACGACATACGCCGGCATCGCTATGCACTAGCCAAATGAAACGTTAGTACCAATTCACGCACAATACATAAGCAATATATAAGTATGCAATGAACGATCGGAAGAGAAAAGCAAGACATTAATAGCATCGATTACATCTAAGTTGAACGACTCTCAAACCAAAGAGACATACTACAAGTTCATTAAAGTTTAATTACAACATGAGCCAATCGATGTTTCAGAACTAGACAACTCGACTCAAGGGACCGGAGCGTGGATGAAGCCGCCGCTCATCGTGGGAGTCATGAAAGAACGGGCGTTGTCATCCTGCATTTGTAGCATTGTGTCGATGTCACCGTTGGACGGTTGATTTCGAGGTAGAACTGCCCCGAGGTACGGCGACATCTTGATGGATGATTTCCGCAAACTCCGATCGGATGCGAAGAATTTTGTCGGAGGTCCGCGCCCGGATTGCCGACACGCCGCGCCCAATCTTGAGTTTACTCGGTAGCGAAGTTGATGATGGTCCCGCACGATCGCCTCGCATGTGATGGATGGCGAGTAGGCACCCTTCGATCGCCAGCGGCTGCTTGACGCAGCAGAACGTCAGATTGTGGGAGAACACGTGCTTGCCGATTTACTTAATAGGCCTGGTGAAGGTGCTCCAGATTTGGCGAGCCGGGAGAACATCATCAAGAACCTTCTTGACATTTGTGTAGTCTACGCTCGATCGACGGTCCGGTCGAAATACGTGGCCATGGAATATTTGGGGCTTAGGAGGATGAGCGCAACGTGTGTCACCGCAGAAAACACGGAATGTTAAAAGAAAACGATCGAAATGTAAGAATTCATATGTTACGGGCCGTTGAGGGGAGGACTTACTCGGAAAGTAAGGCACGAGGAAGTTATCCTTATCTTGGTTTGCCGTAATGACGCCTTCGAGGTAAGAACTCGCGACTTGCCGGTCCCCAGCGCTGCCCAAGATCTTGGCACGCATGTAGAAGGGGTCGACTATCACGATGTCCGGGTCTTGTCGCTAATGATCCGCATTCCATACTCAAATAAAATAGCCGAACGAAGGTGTAGTGCAGCGGATGAAGGTTCAACATAGCGTGGATGTCATCAAACGCAGGACGATCGACGCCCGATGGAGTTATCCACAAAGCCCTTGCCCTCCGCACCTTGGCCGCAAAACCGGTATGCCACATCCTTCTCCCCGAGACGCCGCTTCTCCAAAGAAAGAACACCGTCATGCAGACTCCGCGATAGCACCGGTTGCAGCATTGAGCATATTTGTCGGTAGCATCGCCTACCCGCCACATGCACCTCCTCGAGATATCCCGCGTGAAGGTGGCCCGCCCCGAGCACGGATCGCATTTCGGTGCCGGCTGGCTCGCACCCTTCTTAGTCTTTCTTTTGTGCCTTCTTCTTCTCCCGTAATGGGACCGAGTTTTGCTCATGCACCGCCTTCTTGAGTGTGTTGGGGCTGATATTTCGCACTCGCCTATCTCGAGGCTCGTGAAGTCGGCAGCCGGAGGCGCTCTCCGAGAGCTGAACGCCAGACGGCGCTGTTGTAACTTGGCTTCTCCGCTGTACGAGCTAGATCGCACACGCCTTTTGTTGGGTTTGGTTCTTGAGAAGGAGGCCCCATGAAGTCGCCATCGCACTCCATGCTCGGCAAAGTACTCGATCGACATTGCCAAATGTATCATAGTCGCCGCCGCCGTCGCTCGATCCCGTGCCATATGCATGTTTGGATCCAGTGGCATAGGGATGTCCGCACCGCTACGGGCGGTCTTGCCATGGGGCCGACTTGGCGCCGCACGATCGGGCGGTGTTGTCTTTGGGTGGTGTCCCCGCCCCAAACGAATCCGCTCTTCGCCAAAGCAGGGCCAGCTCAGCAGCGCCGAGGGTCATCACGCCATCATCGCCGCCCCGACGGGTCGATTCGAGGTAACAAGTCGTCGCAGCCTGGCAGCACCAACCAGTTGAACCCTAAACAAGTTGGGTGGCATCCGGGTACCGTGGAACAAGGTTGCCCGTTGAACGATTTTGCCCTTGGCGACATCGACCAACTCGTTGTTCACGGCGGAGGAGAGTGCACGAACGTCGGCGGCGCCCCGCGAAAACATGTAGGGCGCCAGGATGCCCACCAAAGGCAAGGAGATGAAGTCCTCGCCGAGAGAGGCTTAATTAGTTACCGTGATGATGGCGCCGAGCTCGGCTATCGTCGACGCACCGCCAACGGCGGGCGGCAGTTGACGGAGGGGCCGCTTGTCAAGAGGTGCCGCCGGCGACACCCGGTGCATTAAGCTCCGTGCGTCGGCGCCGGAGACACTAATGCCGCCCGCCGAGGCACCAATGGCCCCGCCATCGCATTATGCGAAGTTGTTGGCCGTGAAGCTAGGAATCGGGCGGCCTCGCTGGCCGCCCGCAATCCACGACTCAACCCCGAGATCAAGGTAGGCACAAGGGCGGTGATCGCCGCCCGAGTCGTTGTTCCACTTGCTTTGGACAATCTCCGAATCCGCGCCACCTGTGCCTTTGAGTTCTTGAACCTCTCGCTACCTGGCTTTCCGAGCTGGTCTTTTTCTCCTTCCGCACACCAGCGGTATAGTATGACCCCATTTTGTCGACAAGCCTTTGCCGCCACACGACCAGCCGACGCCGGCCATCGAGCTTATCCTTGTTCTTCATTACATTCAACCCCTATTTAGAGTGGTGTCCCAAGGGTTGCTCGAGTCGACCCCGCCATCGCTTTCAATATCTGGAAGGAATGTGAACCATTTAGAAATTTGGCTTCATTAATTAGAATGCAACCATATGGAGCTAATTACGGGGTGTATTCCTTACTGTAACAAGCTCAAGCCGCCTGGTCTTCGGATCCGTGGTAAGCTCCTTTGTTTTCGGTCCTTCTTGTACCGGCCCCGACAAAGTTCCTGGTCCGCTTGTCACCAGATTTATCAAGAGGGCGGTAGGCCTTGCTCGCACGGTCCGCCTCCTCCTTGTCCCATATAGGCTCCGCCACTCAGAACCGCCGGACCGAGTGTGTGTTCCCCATGTTCAGCTCCGTGATTTGTTTCCCCACTCACTTGATTGGGAGTTTGCGGTGCTCGAGCAATTGATCTTGAAGTCGCTTGTAGTCATCTTCGTGATCAAGGATTTTCTCCTTGATCTTCTCATAACTCTCACCTTTCTCGATCATTCTCTTCACATTGCTTTTCCAAGTAGACAGGGCCTTGCTCATCTTCGTGAGGGCAGCATTGTTCACTTTATTCCCTTTGAGGCTTGTGTTTTCGAAAGCAGCGGGAACTTGTATCGCTCGTGCAGCTTCGCGGAAGAGGAGGTTGCGCAAATTCCTCGGTCAGATGCCTCGTGTTCTCGGTGTTGATCGAGACGGTGCTCGGAGAATGCACCCGAGCTGAAGCGAGTACCCTTGACTATTCGCTCGGCGCCATTGGATTCCCGCCGGAGTCCACTTCAAGAACTTCCTCCTTGAGGGTGCGGAGCACGGTCGGGCGCCGTCCTTCCGCTGTTCTTCTTCGTTGGCTGCCATCTCAGGCGCGGCGCCGCCATCATCGCTGGTGGCATCCTCGGCGGCACCATCAGTGGTGGCATCAGGTGGTCATCCTCGGCGGCACCATCGCTGGTCTCAGGATCGTGGGGAAGGCGGCGGCCTCATACAAGTGAGGTTGTTCCTCCATCTCCGGGACAGCTCCTGTAATGCCTTGCCGCCCAACCCCGCCTCATCGCTAGGGCCATGTTTTCTCTAAATAGAAACAAAGCTTGGTCAAAAAGTTGGTTATTGTCAACGAACAAGATCATGGTCTCATCATTTAGGGTTTGTCGACACCGAGGCATCCTAAAATCTAAGCTTTTATCATTGAGGGTTTTTCGACGCCGAGGCACCCTAAAAGCCTAAGATTTCATCATTTCGGTTTTTATCGACACCGAGGCACCCTAAAAGCCATGCATTAGTCACAAGTACGCCGGGGCACTTGATCCTACTTAATTAACTACTACGATACCCCGGCCCATGCATTAGTCACAAGTACTTATATGTCCTATTTTTAGCAAAGTCATGCTAAAATTCACGGAAAATTTCAGCATGACCTTTGCTGAAAATAGGACATATGGAGTACCCGAATTTGCCGGAACGGAAGTTAATCGACATTCCGGCAAACTCAAGGGCCTCTCGGGGTACCTGCAAAATCATTATCCTGTGGACATGGATGCAATGTCACATGTCACATGGATCCCACACCCACAGTGAGCTGGTGAAGCTTCATGTGTATTTCACTTAAAACCAGCCCGACTAAAGAGCTTTATGTAGAAAACAAATCACTCCACCAGCTCACACAGGATCATTGGTCACAACCCCTTTAATCTCTCTCGTCTACTTTTTCTAAAACAAAGGCACAAATAATTCTGCAAGACATTACAAATAATTCAAGAATTTGAGAATAATCAGAGGAAATTAATCAACTTGTAAACCGATAAAGAACAAGGTGTTATGGACAATCGCACTTCAAGATGCAAAATGCACTTCAAGATGCCATGGACAACCTCGACTATCAAACTAAAAGATAAGTTACTAAAACAGAATAGGTTCATTTTAAACAGAAGTTTGTAAATAGACATTTACAACAAACATGGTAATATTATTATTAATATATCAAGCTGAAATCAAAACTTCACACTAAACAAACAGTTTCCAAAAAATAGTGATGCATTGACTATTTCTAACATGCATTAAATCATAATGTATATTCAAGTGACGATAACATCAGGACATAACTATGATTTATCGAAAGCTCAAGGAAAGTGGCACACCTTTAAAAATAAAAATACTAATACCATGCCATTTTAGATGCGATAGTTTTATGCATCAAGACAAACACTCAAGAACAAAACTCCACACAATCTCTTTTAGAAACAAAACTCCAAAACACCCCATGTAGTAAAATAAGTTGGCTAAGTAAAAAGAGAGCAAATATTCGACATGCCCGACATTGACAATACTACTAAATATCACGGCACTGTCAACAATGTCAATTCTCTTCCCGAAACATTACCTTCACTTAGGGATACTATTAGCTTAGATTACATTATGGCACAACATCGGAGCATGATTCGCAGATAAGCACGCTCAAAATGTGACAGGTAATTCAATGTGAAAATGAATCAACTTCACAAAGCAACGCAACACAAACTGATCCATCAACTACTAAACAGCTCATTAATTTTCGAAGCGGTAACACTTAATGTAATATCCAGATTCATTGTCGACAACAACGCAGAATTATAAAAGTACTTCCAAAGACAGAAATCAACACAGACAAATGCCAGGTCCTTCACTCAATTATGTCGATCCCGATCGACTAAAGCAAATTAATTCCGCCCCTCGATCACCTCTTGAGGTCACAGAAAGATACAAGCACAGAATCCATAGAGATAGTCAAGAGAGAAAGAAAGTTTTACCTTGAGGAACAACACACGCCACGAGTTCCTTTCTTCCCGCTCTTTGGGGAAGGCAAGCTGCTGCATCGCTGCCGCCGAGCCGCCCTTCCTCTTGGAGGCCTGAAAGACATGTCATTTTTTTAGTTTTAGAAATAAGCTAGAAATTCAGTTTCAAGATCAAACATGATGCAACAGGACATAAGATGCAATAACACCAGATTCAGCCGCCACCGCTTCTAAGGTGTGACTCCTTGAAACGCTGCCTTGGTGCGCTTGCTAGAGGATGTCTTGGTACTTCTGCTGCAGAGGTACTTCATCGCCTCTTTCCTTCTTGTTCGTGATCAAAACCACGATGAGAATGCAATACACACCAAAGAATATCATATACAAGAATTGCAGAAATTAAACAAGGTCGACCCACACTATCTATTCTTTCTTCATGGCAGAATATCATATACAAGTTTATACGTAATATCATATACAAGCCGGTGGATCAATATTAGGAAGATCCCCGGATACCAAGTGGCCCTCTCAAAAGGTAATGACACCAAGAGGTAATATTGTGATCACAAAAGTTTCGAGCTTATCGATATGAAAATAGAGTGTGGGATAAACAGTTGATAACGGAGTTGTTTTGGCCTATCGATGTGCAACACATTTTAAATATTCCACCGGCTTTGGGAATGGCCAATGATTTTGTCTCGTGCACTTTAACATAAGTGAAATTTTCTCGGTCGATCGGCATTACTATGACTATGAAGAGCGGAGCATCTTGAGGATGACTAACTCTATACAAGTCTCAAGTCTTAAATATTCCTTCTGTTTTACTAGTAGTAATTTGTTCTATGCCTTTTTTTCATTGTGTTTCTACATTTCCAATTTCTCGCAGCATTTTGAGTTGAATTCAAGGTACTTCAAGAACTGAATCAATGTCAAGATTCTCACTTAATTTAGTCGAGCAACATTTGTTTGCTAACTAAATTTAGTCGGTACTCCTCACTTAATAATTTGAGAGGATATATAGATAGCCTAAGCATGGATTTATCTAACCGAATTCAATAACAATGTCCGGGCAATTAGTTGTTGGCTTAAACAAGTCCAATAAGGAGGCATCTATGACCGGGGAATTGGCTGAAACAATTCCAAGAATCAGCCAATTTTAGTAAAATGTTGGGCAATTGAAACAATTTCAGAACAATAGATGCCTCCATATTCAGTAACAAAAAAATGTTGTGAGTTTAAAGATCCAGCTCTATTGAATAAGAAACTCACAACCATGGATCCATCTATGACGGGAAGTGGAGGTCTGCAACTTACACTGTAACACTGTCTAAAACTAGTTCAAGACTCATTCAGCGATGGGTGACGACGGTCTCAGGGACTAGCTCCTCCTCGGCCTCCACGGTCTCAGAGACTACCTCATTTGTGCCCGTGACGGTGAGGTGGCAGGTGTCGGCGGGTAGGCAGGAGGAGCGGAGGCGGGGGCGCCACAGTGAAGAGAAGGGGTCGGGTCAATGAGGCGGCAGATGGAGGAGGGGGAGGAGCTAGACATGGACGGCGGGCGCCATGGCCAATGTCCTCGGATATGGATGCCTAGCCAGGCCGCCGTGCAAAAATCCAAGCTTCAGCAAAAGTCCAAGCTTCGAACGAGGCATGGGGAAAGAAAGCTTCAGCAAAATTTTCAGCTTACCTTGGAGGAGCGGGCCGGGTGGGGCCGAGGCAGCTGGGCGGGGCGGGGCGCGGCGGGAGGCCGAGGCGGCGGCTGGGGCGGGCAGGCCGAGGCGGCGGGCAGCAAGGCTGGAGAGGAGAGGGAAGGGATCTAGGGCGAGGGAGAGGGCGAGGGAGAGGGAAGGCGAGGAGAGGGCGAGGGAGGAGAGGGCGAGGCGAGGGCGAGCAGTGGGTCAGGCAGCGGCGGGCGGGGCGGCGGTGGATCGAGAGGGAGAGGGAACTGCGAGGGGAGAGGGAAGGGGGATCGGGCGAAGGGGAGAGGGAAGGGGATCGGGCACATACTAATGGCGCACTCACCGTGGTGCGCCATTAGCATGTCCATACTAATGGCGCACTCACCGTGGTGCGCCATTAGTATTTTTTTATTTCAACTCGAGCCAACAGGTTATGTACCACCGTAACTGATCCACATCAAGTCCTCTACTAGCTCGACCTGGTCAGCAGCCAGCTCACACCAGAGGTCCCGGGTTCACTCCTGTGCTCCACAAATTTTTTTTAGCATTTAAAAGCTGTTTGATACTTATTTGTGTTTAAATATGTTCAAACTTGTTTAAATAATAACAGTAATATTTTTTATAAGACAAGAGCATTTAAAAAGCTGTTTGATACTTATTTTTTTATAAGACGGTGCGCGGGGTGCGGGGGGTCGGCGGCGGCAGTTGAGTAGGGGAATCGAGGGTGCGGGGGTTCATGGCGGCCGGTGGACTGGGGGTGCTCAAGCGGTAGGGGACCGGATCTGGCGAGGTGGGATAGCGATCGAGATGGAGGGGGATCGAGGTGGGCTCCACAAATTTTTTTTTAGCATTTAAAAAGCTGTTTGATACTTATTTGTGTTTAAATATGTTCAAACTTGTTTAAATAATAACAGTAATATTTTTTATAAGACAGAGCATTTAAAAAGCTGTTTGATACTTATTTTTTTATAAGACGGTGCTAAAAGCGGGGGTCGGCGGCGCGTTGAGTAGGGGAATCGAGGGTGCGGGGGGTTTCATGGCGCGGCCGGTGGATCTGGGGGTGCTCGGGCGAGGGGACCGGATCTGGCGAGGTGGGATAGTTCAAAAGTACCCATGAAATACAATCGAGAAATGAAGGCTACGATTTAAATACAATCGATCTTAGCTAGCTATCTGCTCACAATCTTCTTGCCCTTCTTTTTCGCAAATGGAGTTCTTCCGTGGAACGGACGCCCTTAGGTAGGGTGGTCCCGCTTCTTCTTGTGGTGTATGCTGCTACTTCATCATCGTCGCCATGTTCGATCCTCGGTCGCCAGATTTGTCAAGTCTTGCTCATTGGCTACTCCATCCATTCCGATGATCTTCCTTTGCCTCTCCTCACGACAACACGACCGGGCTTTGGCGGGTCGGTAATGAAGAAGCATTGGTCCACTTGGGAAGCCAGCACTATGGCTCATTTTTCGCGGTGACGCTTATACCATGGGTCTTGGATTTGGCTTCGTATAACCATGGTGGTGAAATACCGGTCTTCTTTATGACGTTTGGCCCATCTCGACACGGAACATCGGACCTTCTCTCCAACAGAGCTCAGCTCCCAGATCTCCTCGATCCTTCCGTAGTATCTGTCCTTGTCGTTACCGTGTAGGATTCCATCGCTACCCCGGAGTTCGATAACCATCGCCTTCATGTCCTTGGCCTCGTGTAGAATGTGTAGTCATGATATCGTGACGCCTCATAGGTCATCGTTGTGCTCGGCGCCTCGTGACAAGGCGAATATGAGTTGTTCTTCCGCGAAGAATCCTCATGTAAAGGGTACGATGAAGCTTCGCTTGAACCAACGCGTGAAACATGAGTTGTGCTCTTTGAGTATATCTCCGTCCGCCCTCTCGCTGGCCTCGGTCATTGTACGCCTTCTTAATAAAGGTTTTGTGCTCTACCACCCAAGGATCGACCACGCCTATGTGTTGTAGCGCCGACTAGGTTTGCTCTTTCAAAGTCGGCGAGTCGACCTCAAAGTCGACATGCATTTCGCGGCGACCTCACGGTGACCCCATCCAGCGAGCCTGCCGAGGTGCCCGCTGACGGGCAGACCAACGGGTTCTCGATGCCTAGATAATTCGTGCAGAGGAGATGCACTCTTCGTCGAAAAGCCCCGCTATGCTTCCTCTCGACGTGACATGTTGCGAACGTATCCTTTGATGACACCATTCATCCTTTCGAACGGCATCATGCTGTGCAGGAACGCCGCCCGAGTTGGATGATATCCTCCACTATATGGACCAGCAGATGCACCATAACGTCAAGAATGCGGGCGGAAGTACATCTCAAGCTCGCATAGTATCACCACGATCTCTTCCTCGTAGCCTTCGAGTTGCCTCACGCCAATCGACTTCGAGAGATGACGTCAAGAAGTTGCATAGGCCAAATAGCGCTTTCACGGACGCGCTGGCCCATGATCCCACGGATTGCAACCGGAAGTATTCTGCGCCATCAAGACGTGATACCGTGAGACTTCATCCCGCTGAACTTCGCTTCACTGGGTCTAGGTATCCGCTTATCTTCCCCACAGAATCAGAAGGAAGTTTTACTCCTAGGAGGCAGGTGAAAACTGCTCGATCTCTTCCCCGACTTAGAGTGAAGCACGCTGGAGGGTAGTCATTTCCGGTCTTCTTGGCCTTTTGCCTTTGCGACGACTTTTCGTGGTCCCTGCTCATCATCATCATCATCATCATCATCATCATCATCATCATCATCATCATCATCATTAGCGTGAAGCTCCCGCCCGATGCCCATTGATTTCAAGTCTGCCTTGCTTTCGCCCATCTTTGGTCCTCTCCGCATGTTGAGCAGGGTACCAAGCAGACTCGCACACGCTCTTCGTGATATGCATGACATCAAGGCTGTGAGGCACACGGTGGATCTTCCAAGACGGCAAGTCCCGTAAAACAGACCTCGCTTTCCATACCTTCAGCAGCTGCTCCGCGCTTTCGCTTCTTTTCCGGCTCGCGCCTTTTGCTTCTTTCCGCAGTGGGCAGTCTTTCCAATTTTTCAACAGCTTGTCTATTTCTCGCCGCCTCGACACGGGCGCTGGGTTCGGTTTCACCATCGAACAGATCCTTGCGCTTCTCCACGGGTCATCGCCGCAAGCCACCTTCGATGTCCCATGAACACGGTTTTCAAGACCCGGATCTCTATCTAGCTGGCGATACGCCAGTCATCCATGCACCTTACGATCCGAAAATCCGTGGACTACCTGCCCCGAGATATCCGTGAATCGAGATAGTCGTGGCACCGCCGTGAGCAAAGGCGGCTCTCATAGGGAAATATTCTTTCTCGCGGCGCCCCACGACACGGGCGTTTCCACAGCGTGTCAAGCTCCTCTTCAGCAGCCCCAGATATGATTGATGTCGCTCCCTGGTTGTTTCGCCCTTCAATTAGCATACTCATGTGAATGTACTTCCTCTTCATGCACAACCAGGGGAAGGTTGTACATCCACACAAACACAGGCCAGGTGCTATGTGTGCTTCTCCGCTGCCAAACGGATTGACTCCATCGGTGCTCGCTACCAAAGACGATGTTCCTTGGATCGCTCCCAAATTCGAGTCTTGAAGTTCAACGCTGCCACCGCTCGCATCCTTAGGGTGACTCAGATCTTGTCTTTTTATCTATCTCCGGATCATTTGCGCCATCTTCGCTTCTTCTCCTCCCTATCCGCGTACAACGCAGGAGCTTTGCTACCTTAGGGTCCGCGAAATAGCGCTGCAGACGAGGAGTGATCGGAAAGTACCACACCACTTTTCGAGGAGCTTTTCCTCTTCTTGTATCGAGTGACGCCGCACACCGACATATGGTAGACTCGCGTGCTCGCCCCGATAAATGATGCAATTGTTCATGCACACATGGTATTTCACGGCGGTAAATCGAGAGGACACACGATTTTCTTCGCCTCCAAACTGGTCGGGCACTTGTTCCCTTGGGAAGACGTCGTGCTGTAATGACATGTTCTCGCCGGCTACGCGCCGGTCATTTTGTGTTTTACCTTCATCTCCAGAGCCATGAGCGCTACTTTCAAAGCGGTATCCTCGGCCTGCATCCTTCATACAATGGAGTAACGCGCCTAACCTGTTGATCCATCTTGGCTTTCTCGGCGGCAGCTCTGGCGTTATCCGCCCGCTTGAGAAGCAGCTCTGAATATGAGGGTCCTGCACCCAGCCCATCGATGGTCCAGCGTCGTCGCTCCGCCGCATCATCATCTTCATGATCATGCCCGCCGCCCGCCCCGCATCTTCCTCATCATCATGTCCTGCATCTTCTACATGATGACTCGTACAAGATCACCGCCGTGATCATCTCCCGGGATTCTTCGCCTTCGCTCGCCTACCGAGCCGCGGTGGTTGTCTTGCTGCCCTTCCTCATTTCTTGCCCGCCCGCATGGACGACTTCAGAGTCATCTTCATCACCTTGCCACCGATAGCCATCCATGAAACCACGCAAGAGCAGGTGGTCCCGCACCTGCCTCGAATCCGGGTCCGCAATAAGGCTCTTCACTTGCATCTTCGACACGGACATCTTATCTCCGCCTCGCTCTTTTGAAGCATCTCGCCTTCGGACCTCAAAACCTATTCACGATGCCTTCGTCATCGTGCGGACTATGGTCGTCATGGGTAGAGCAAAACGATATTTTAGAACCAAACAAAAATTTGGCATGACTTTCCTAAAAATAGGACCAAAAGAATGCTTAATGCCAAAATTTCGCCAAACGGAAATGAATCAACATTCCGCAAAATATTGGCAACTATCGATTTCAAATACCGTACACCTCCAAACACAAACACATATGCAACACCACAAACATATGCAACACCACTAACATACATAGATCTAGCTAGGCCGTAAAAAGTGCATGTGCACATTGTTGTAGGAGAACAACATAAATATAGCTTCCCCTTACTTACCTATTAAAACAAGGTAATTTAACCACTTAATTTGAATGAATCTATGGTGGAAATGAGGTGAAAAAGAGGAGGCACCCGAGACAAGGAGGAGGTGGAGAGAATGAAGTGGGGAGAAAGTGAGTGTGGGTAGGAGAGGCTGTCCCAAATATCTTGTTGTTGCCCACTTACTAATGGCGCACCTCTTGCATGGTGCGCCATTAGTAGTTACAACTACTAATGGCGACTTCATCCGGATGCGCCATTAGTATGTTTGGACAAAGCGCAGAGTTCAAAAAAGTTTCTATACTAATGGCGCACTCCACCGCTGGTGCGCCATTAGTAGTTACAACTACTAATGGCGCACTTAAGCAGGATGCGCCATTAGTATGTTTGGACAAGGCACTAGTTCAAAAAAATTCTATACTAATGGCGCACCCATCGTTGGTGCGCCATTAGTAGTTACAACTACTAATGGCGACTTGAGCAGGATGCGCCATTAGTATGTTTGGACAGGCGCACTAGTTCAAAAAATTTGATACTAATGGCGCACTTTGCATGGTGCGCCATTAGTAGTTTAAACTCTAATGGCGCATCGAAGGTGGTGCGCATTATTAGTTTAACTACTAATGGCGCACCATCTTTTCGGTGCGCGCATCCCATCTATAGCCCTTTTTCTAGTAGTGTGCGCCATTAGTGTCAATCCCATCTATAGCCCTTTTTCTAGTAGTGAAAAGACATGTGTGCCACAATCGGACGTCGGAGCGACATCACAGAAAGGGCTTATAGTGAAGGTAAATAGACATGCGTGCCACAGTCGGACGTCGGAGCGACATCACAGAAAGGGCTTATAATGAAAGTAAATAGACATGCGTGCCACAGTCGGACGTCGGAGCGACATCACAGAAAGGGCTTGTGTCAAAAGTAAATAATAACAATGTCGCAGTCGGACGTCGGAGCGACATCACAGAAAGGGCTTAAATTCATTATTCATAACTGGCAAGTATTAATGCTCGTAGAAAAATATTCAACACATGATAAATGATGGGTTAGTCCATCCACAGGAATAAACATTAACCGAACTTAACACTCATGTTGAAACGCCCTCGATGCGGCTATATCTCCCACGTGTCGAAGCACGACTTAGAGGCATAACCGCATTGAAAGCAATGTCGCAAGTGAGGTAATCTTCACACAACCCATGTAATACATAAGGGAAAAGAGATACATAGTTGGCTTACAATCGCCACTTCACACAATACATGAGTAAAACATTACATCATACAGATACAATCAAGGTCCGACTACGGAACCAAAATAAAAGAAGACTACCCCAAATGCTACATGATCCCCGATCGTCCCAACTGGCTCCACTATCGATCAACTCAAACGAAACAACACAAAGAACAAGATCTTCATCGAGCTCCTCCTTGAGCTCGGGTGCATCACCTGACGGTCTCATCGGCACCGCAAACTGGTTTTGAAGTATCTGTGAGTCACGGGACTCAGCAATCTCACACCATGAGATCAAGACTATTTAAGCTTAAAGGCAGGACAGGGTAGTGAGGTGGAGCTGCAGCAAGCGACTAGCATATATGGTGGCTACATACGCAAATGAGAGCGAGAAGAGAAGGCAAAAGCACGGTCGAACAGCTATGATCAAGAAGTGATCCTAGAACAACCTACGTCAAGCATAACTCCAACACCGTGTTCACTTCCGGACTCCACCGAGAAGAGACCATCACGGTTACACACGCTGTTGGTGTATTTTAATTGAGATCCACTTCGGTTTTCTACAACCGAACATTAACAAATTCCCATCTGCCACATAACCATGGGCACGGCTTTCGAAAGTTCAAACCCCGCAGGGTGTCCCAACTTAGCCCATGATAAGCTCTCGCGATCAACGGCGAATAGACCTTCTCCCCGGAAGCCCGATCAGTCTCGGAATCCCGCTACAAGACATTTCACAGCAATAAAACAAGACCACCAAGACCTCCCGGCGTGTCGACACCCTGATAGTAGCCGCGCGTATCTCGTCTCAGGCCACGACCGGATGAACACTACGTACGGCAACCGACGATACCCCAAGTTGCCTCGGGGCGGCACCGCAAGTGGCTCTAGTTTGGACCAACGCTTAGACAAGCACTGGCCCGGGGGGGTGAATAAAGATGACCCTCAGGATGCGTGACTCCCAAGGGAAAAAGGCTAGGTGAGGCAAAAGTAAAACCAATGTTGGGCCTTGCTGGAAAAGTCTTATTCAAAGCGAACTGTCAAGGGGGTCCCATAAATCACCCGACCGCGTTAGGGACGCAAAAATCCGGGAACATAACACCGATATGACGGAAACTAGGGCGGCAAGAGTGGAACAAAACACCATGCATAAGGCCGAGCCTTCCACCCTTTACCAAGTATATAGATGCATTAATTAAATAAGATATATTGTGATATCCCAACAAGGAAACATGTTCCAACAAGGAACAACATCTCCATGTTCCAACAAGGAACAAACTTCATCTTCACCTGCAACTAACAACGCTATAAGAGGGGCTGAGCAAAGCGGTAACATAGCCAAACAACGGTTTGCTAGGAAAGGATGGTTAGGGGCTTGACACGGCAATATGGGAAGGCATGATAAGCAAGTGGTAGGCATCGTAGCATAGGCATAGCAAAAGAGCGAGCATCTAGCAAGCAAAGATAGAAGTGATTTCGAGGGTATGGTCATCTTGCCTGAAATCCCGCAAGGAGGAAGAATGAATCCATGAAGAAGACAAACGGACGAAGTCGAACGAATCCTCACAACTCCGGAACGAAACCGAAGCTAACAAGAGAAGCAACCCGGAAAGAAGCAAACAACATGGTAAACAACCATCACATAAACATGTCATGATGCACAAACAAGGATGATGCATGTCCGGTTTAAAGAGGCATGGCATGGCAATATGCACAAACAACACTACAAGTTAAGTGGAGCTCAATATGCAACGAGCTGCATATTGACGGAACACCACAACACTTATTTAGTTCTCTCCCGATTAGGTACTCAACAATATTAAATGTTATTAAACATGGCAAGAGGTGAAGCATATGAAACTAACTATTTAGGCAAGATTAAATGAGGCCGGAAACAACAACAACAATTCCGGAAAAATCCTCATATGCATATTTATGGATTAGGTACTGATCTGCCCTAAACACAATTTTAATGTTGTTAAACATGCAAAGTAATGCTACCATGTTAAACTAGGCATTTTTCTACCCCATTTACATATATAATTTATTTCAATCCGAGTTACGGTTATTTAGTTATGAAATAAATCATTTTAGCATGGCATTGGCAAATTAATGCAACCAACAATTATAAACATTTAAATGTTGTTATCATGATGCGGATGACATGTGCAAGTTTTAAGCAATTTTTATGAAAACGTTAACAAGAGCACTAAGAAGCATTTGGTCACCATGGCGGAACGAAAAAAAAAGGGTGCCACGGCAACGAATCCGAAAATGATGCCACGGCAACATATCGGTTCCGGTAGATCACGGAGATCTCGGTGCAAAAGAAAGTGTGACGGAAGCGAGTCATGCAAGGATGGTGGGGTGATCCCGGATTCCGGGTTCCCACGGAACGATGGCATGGCAAAAGAGGGGCATCGCAAGGATGATTCGAACACGGTGCAAAACTCGAGCATCTCATACAACTCATGCATTCGATCACGGGCGGCATCTCGGGGTTATACCTTCGGAGCGAGCAATCGGGACGGGTCAAGTTTCGTAGAGGGAAGTAGACGTTCACGGGTCGTCGAGGGAAGTAGAGGAAGTAGTCGTTCTCGCGATGATCGCTGAGGGAAGTAGTGGTACACGGCGATTGTAGAGGAAGTAGTGTTTCACGCTCGTTTGGAAGAGGTACTTGACGGGTCCGAATCCTTCGGGTTGTCGTGGTACTTGCGATCTCGGCGATGGTAGTCGACATCTCGATTTTGGCGACGGTAGTCGTACACGGTTTGTAGACGCTCATGTTCGGCGGTAGTGGTACATCTCGCCATCGGAAGTAGTTGTTCATGTCCCGTGGATGTTCGGGGTCCACGGGTCTTCGAGGGTCGACGGTAGTGGTACACGCCGTAGATGTTCAAGAGGGACTTGGCGATCCGATGTCTCCGGGTCGACGGTAGTGGTACTCGACACATCATGTAGTCGAACTTGGCGATCCGAAGGGGTATTTTGGTGGTATCCCCGTAGTCGTACACGGTCGTAGGGGAACTTGACTTGATGTGGAAATAGCCGACCAAGGTTGTCAAGTAGTACTCCATGATGAACATCGGGGAACTTGGTAGGTTCTAGTGCAGCAGCGGAATGGCACAGGGGGCACGGGTCACCCAAAGGAGGCAGAGGCCATGGCGCCAAGGACGAGTGGCACGAAGCAGAGGCAGATGCGGGCGAGCGGGAGGCTCGCAGGGCCTCGGGTGCTCGAGGGGAGGCCGAGGGCGATCGACCCGGCAGGAGGCGCATTTAACGGGCGGCCATGGCGGGGTCGGAGAAGGGACGGCGCGGCTTGAGAAGACCGGCGCTGGCGCTGCCGGAGTCACCACATCCGCAAGGTCACTGGCGGTGGCTTCGGGCGTGAGAGCCGAACGGAGGCGGGCGAGGCGAGGACGACGACGAGCATCGAGGCCACGGGCGCAGGTGCTCGAGGAGCCTTCCTCGGGCGCTGGGCGACGGGATTTGGCGAGAGGAGGAGCGGTCGCGGCCTGGTGCTGCAGAGGGAGGCGCGCGGGAGGCTGCGAGGGGGGGCCGAGGGGAGAAGGCGGGGATCGGGAAGGACGAGGGGATCGGGCGCAGTGGGGGGCGACGAGGGAGAGATCGAGGGGAAAGGGAGAGGGGATCGCGCGGCGCTGGAGGGAGGACGAGGGAGAGATCCGATCGGGGCTGGGGCTCTCGATCGGCTAGGGTTAGAGAGTTGGTTAGGTGGGCTGGGCTAAAAGGGGGTTTAGTGGGCCAGCCTGGCCCAGTGGAGAAGAAGTGGCCAGAAGGCCTTGCTGGGCTGGCTCTCTTCTCTCCTCTCTTATATATTTAGCAGAAAAGAAATAAAGAGAGACAAAAGAACGAGAGGGTTAGCGAAAGAATTTGGGAACGAGGACAATTTTCCCGGGCTCACAAAAATATGAAGAATTTAGCAAAAATGGCCCAAGGATTTTTGGTGGAACTCCGGAAAATGATGAAATAATATTGGCAAGGTTTTGAGGTCAACTCGGAGCAGAAAAGGCATGGGATTTATTTTGCAAGTGGGTTATGGTGATTCCAAAATAATGGAATATTTTTAATATAGCTCCCTAATATTGGGAGGATAAGTTATAAAGAGAAGTCACCATGTGAATCCCTCGATTTAAATGGATCGAAAAATCCATACAATTTATTTAGTTGAGTTATAAAAATTAAATGGCATGATGAGATGATGCAATGCAAGAGATGACATGAGCAATGCACACACAAAACAAATCACACGACAAAACTCGGAAACCCTGGAAGGCAACTGAAGCTCCGGTCTTGGGGCGTCACACATGTGGCTCACCGGAGTTTTCATCACCAAGACTAACCCTAGACAATATAACATGGATACAGAACTTGGACATGGATAAGATGATATAAGGATTTTTGACTCTGCAGAGTTTGTACTAAAAAGTCCACAGCCAACGGATTTCCGTAGTCGCGAAGGACTAGTTCCGTTTACGGTATTTCGGAGGAAACATAGCTAACCAGTACACACCCATCCCACCTTACGTTTCCAGGAATCACCCTAGACAGCGTTCAAGAAAAACTTTGAGACGGGGAGATCACAATCTCGAATAGCATGGGATCAAATTTATATACGCGCGCTCTAAGGGGTGCCCCCTCTCGGTCCCAACCGGAAACACCCATGCCCCCTGACCGGATGATAGGCTTTAATCCAGGGCCATGGAACCCTCATGCCAGGGAAAATGGACGGGAGCCGGACTGATTCATGTTGACACAGATCAAACAGTCTGGCATAATACTGGCATGCTACAACACTGCCATCTTACCCATTCTCATGCCATCACATGGCCATGCAAACTCATATCCAACAACTTATGGATTTCCGCAATTTACTTGCCTCAACTTGTATGTAGTATGACATTCATCCAGATGCTCATAACCATGCCATGAAACTACTCAATGCAAACAATGATAAGACACTCATCATATCAAAAGTTCAAACATGCTTGCCTGGTTCGGAGTAGTCGGGGCCTAGCTCGGTGAAGTTCGCGGTTCCTTCACCTCCTTCGGTATCTACGGTATACAAAAATACACACACTATCGTAAATACCATGGGGTGCACAAAAATATTCCAAATATTTTTCAAATAAATTTATAAAAAACTAGACAAAATTTTGAAGAGGACAGAAAAAGAATCACTCAAAAATCCTTTTCTGTTTAAAAGTTATAAGAGTTTTGGTCCAAGGACCTTTCTGTAATGAAACAGAAAACTCTCAGGGGGCTGAGCAGAAAAGTCCAGAAAACGATTCGGATTAGAAAGCGTATTTGCCAGAATACGCTTTCAGAAAATGGTTCAAAAGAAAAGAACAGAGAGGCTGACGGGCGGGTCCCAGCCATCAGGTTTGAATATTCAAACGAGGGAGACGGGGCTCGTCGGCGCCCGAGAGCTGCGGTGGTCGCCGGCGGCGATTCACGGCGAGGCAGGGGGATCGGGTGGTACCTCCGTGTTCAGTGCGTCCTTCCGTGTCGGTGGGTGGTGGTGGTGGTCGCCGGCGAGCTCCACGTCGACGGCGGCCCCTTGCTCCGGCGGACGGTAGCTCGGGTGGAGTTGGAACTCGCCGGGGAGTGCTGCGGAGGGCAAATTGAAGTGGGGGTTAGAACTCTGGTAGCTTGAGGGGATCGCTGACGAGATTTGGGCGTCGGGGACGGCCTCACCGGAGTGAATCGAGGTGGTGGCCGAGGCGGAACGGGGTGGCCGAAGTTGGGGGAGGAGACCTCCTCGAGGTCCTCCTAGTGGCCTGGCGGGGTGCCTGTGAGTAGCAGAGGTGGTGAGTGTTCGGGGGCGAGCTCGGGGCCCCTTTTTATAGGCGGTCCGAGGCGATGGCCGTGAACGGAGTTCTCCGGCGAAGGTTACGGCGGTGCAGGGCTTGGTCGGAGAGGTTTAGGGGGTTGAGCGTCATCGTGGAGGTCCACGGGTTCCATTCAGATGCTAACCGAACTTGGATCAGGAGTTTTGAGTGGGTTTCGACGGAACAGGTGGCGCGGGCCCGTCGGCGGCAGAGGGCGCGCCTGTGCTTGCCGGGCCACGGCGACGGTGCCGCGGGTGTGCGCTGGCATGCATGAGCCACGCGGAGCGCTAGGGAGTGTTGGGCGGCGCTGGGTGGCGTGGCGAGCTGGCTCAGGCCCTCGCTGGCCGCCACGGGTGGCTCGGCCACCGCAGAAACTTCCAATGCCGGCGATGCTTGCCGCCACCGACGCCTGCACCCGTCCAAGGGGGCATGCGGTGCTCGCCAGGAGGAGGGGTCGCGAACGCGCCAGGCGCATAGCTGATAGGTGACAAGATTCGACGAAGAAACGACACTGCACCTCTCTGAACTTTCTGAATTTACTGAATGTGCAAAGTAACAGTGCCGGCCAAGTGTTCGACAGAATGATTTTGGTATGTGGGAGGTTCTCCTTGAGCTGATTTTTGGTGGAGTGGCCCCTCATTGCATCTGGGGGCTGCCTGAATTTTGGTGGAATGTTTGGAGAAGAGGAGATATGAATTTCACCAAATTTGACAAATCTGGTCCAAACTTGCAGAGACTGAAATTTGAAAATTTTGAAAAGAAGAAGAGTGGATCTTGATGGTTCTAGGTTGTGGTTACCAAGGACCATCCAGAAGAGTTGGTTTGAGATCAAAACTCAAAGGCATTTAGGTACTTGCTTTGCAAATCACCTAGGCTCGAAATAATGGACATAATTTTTTTGGGGAAAGAAATAAATGAAATGAAATCCAAAAATGAGTTGGACTTGTTGGGACATAATATTTGGATTGCCCCAAAGTGGAAGGAGTGATTTTGAAAGGATTTACCACATGAGGCATGGTAAAACCATGGGTGGTTTCAATATAAGAGAAGACCCGAAATTCCTAGGGTTTTCTTTTTAAAAGAAAGTAAATCCCAAAAATTAAATTTGAGAAGAGGGCAAACAGAAGAAAGGTTTTTAATAACCAACACCAGGGTTGAAGAAGATGCCAAAATAAAAACCTTGTCAAAGGGGAAAAAGTTTTGAGAGAGAGATTTTTGGAAGGGTTTAAATGACCTTCTACAAAACTAATAATTTTTTTGATGAAAACCAACTAAAATTTTTTGGAGTGCCACAATTTTCCTTCCTTTCCCTTCTCCCACGTGATATCTCCCCTTTTTAGCCCATTTCCTGTGGAAAAAATATGAAAGAAAGGATTTGTGGAATCCTTTTCATTCATTAGTCATTAGTGTCAATATCGGAGCGAATATCTATCTTTTAATGAAATATCTCGGTTTGAACAAGGTTGAAATGAGTGTAAAAATATCACTCATCAGGGCTGCGCTAGGTGGAAGGGTGCGACTGCCCTCCCTCCTATCTACTATATATAGGAGGAAGGGGGAGGGGCGCCCGCTTTGGCCCCTCCTCCAAGGGGGGCGACGGCCAGGGGGGAGGAGTCCTCCTCCCACAAGGGAGGTGGAGTCTGATGTCTACTACACAACCTTCTTCTTGTAGACGTTGTTGGGCCTCCAAGTGCAGAGGTTTGTAGGACAGTAGCAAATTTCCCTCAAGTGGATGACCTAAGGTTTATCAACCGTGGAGGCATAGGATGAAGATGGTCTCTCTCAAACAACCTTGCGACCAAATAACAAAGAGTCTCTTGTGTCCCCAACACACCCAGTACAATGGTAAATTCTATAGGTGCACTAGTTCGGCGAAGAGATGGTGATACAAGTGCAATATGGATGGTAGATATAAGTTTTTGTAATCTGAAAATATAAAAACAGCAAGGTAGCAAGTAATAAAAGTGAGCGTAAACGGTATTGCAATGCTAGGAAACAAGGCCTAGGGTTCATACTTTCACTAGTGCAAGTTCTCTCAACAATAATAACATAATTGGATCAAATAACTATCCCTCAACATGCAACAAAGAGTCACTCCAAAGTCACTATTAGCGGAGAACAAACGAAGAGATTATGGTAGGGTACGAAACCACCTCAAAGTTATCCTTTCTGATCTATCTATTCAAGAGTCGGTAGTAAAATAACACGAAGCTGTTCTTTCCGTTCAATCTATCATAGAGTTCGTACTAGAATAACACCTTAAGACACAAATCAACCAAAACCCTAATGTCACCTCAAGTATCCGTGGGTATGATTATACGATATGCATCACACAATCTCATATTCATCTATTCAACCAACACAAAGTACTTCAAAGAGTGCCCCAAAGTTTCTACCGGAGAGTCAAGACGAAAACGTGTGCCAACCCCTATGCATAGGTTCATGGGCGGAACCCGCAAGTTGATCACCAAAACATACATCAAGTGAATCACGTGATATCCCATTGTCACCACAGATAAGCACGGCAAGACATACATCAAGTGTTCTCAAATCCTTAAAGACTCAATCAGATAAGATAACTTCAAAGGGAAAACTCAATCCATTACAAGAGAGTAGAGGGTGAGAAACATCATAAGATCCAACTATAATAGCAAAGCTCGCGATACATCAAGATCGTGCCGAATCAAGAACACGATCATAGGGTCCCGATTGGTTTTTGGTGGCTACAGAGGCTTGCGGCGGCGGAACTCCCGATCTATTCTGTTCTATGGAGGTTTCAGTATTTATAGGATTTTTTGGCGTAGGTCTCACGTCAGGGGGGTCTCCGGGTTGTCCACGAGGAAGGGGCCCATGCCTGGGGTGGGTGCGCCCACCTCGTGGGCAGCCCGGACTCTCTCGCCCAACTCTTTACTCGGGGCTTCTTTTGGTCTAGAAAAATCATCAAAATTGGCACGCCAATTGACTCCGCTTGGTTTTCCTTTTTCGCAAAACTTAAAACAGGGAAAAAACAAAAACTGGCACTGGGCTCTAGGTTAATAGGTTAGTCCAAAAAATCATATAAAATAGCATATAAATGCATATAAAACATCCTAGAAGGATAATATAATAGCATGAATACTTCATAAATTATAGATACGTTGGAGACGTATCAGAGTCCCTCCCTTCCCCACTAGGGTTCCCCCCCTTAGCTGCATGGGCCTGAGGGGGGCTGGTGCGCCTGGACCAACTAGGCTAGGACGCCTCTCCTCAGCCCATGTTGGCCTCCGGGAGTGGTGGCACCCACTGGTGGTCCCCCGAAACCCTTCTGTGCCCCGTTGGTACACTGCCATTGGACCCCCGAACATTTCTGGAACCCGAATAAAACTTTCTCATATATAAATATTTACCTGCAGACCATTCTGGGACTCCTCGTGATGTCTGGGATCTCATCTGGGACAACCTTTAGTCACCAATACAAATATCCCAATACTACTCTAGCGTCATCGAACGTCAAGCGTGCGACCCTGCGGGTTAGAGAACCATGCAGACATGACCGAGACACATCTCCGGTCAATAACCAATAGCGGAACCTAGATGCTCATATTGGTTCCTACATATTCCATGAAGATCTTAATTGGTTGAACCACGATGTCGAGGATTCAGTTAATCCCAACAATTCCCTTTGTGCGGTGATATGTTACTTGCCCGAGATTCGATCGTCGGTATCTCCATACCTAGTTCAATATCGTTACTAGCAAGTCTCTTTACTCGTTCTGTAATACAAGATCCTGTGACAAAACTCATTAGTCACATGAAGCTCCTTGTGATGTTGTATTACCGAGAGGGTCTAGAGATATCTCTCCGTCACATGGAGCGAATAATCCCAGTCTCGATCCATGCAGCCCAATAGACACCTTTGAAGATACCTGTAGAGCACCTTTATGATCACCCAGTTATGAAGTGAAGTTTGGTAGTACACAAGACACTCCTCCGGTATTCGGGAGTGGCATGATCTCATGGTCTGAGGAACTGATACTTGACATGAAGAAAGCTATAGCAAATAACTAAGCGATATGATCTGTTTCTAAGCTTACGGTTGGGTCTATCCATCACATCATTCTCCTAATGATGTGATCTTGTTATCAAATGATAACTCGGGTCTATGGTTAGGAAACCTTAACCATATTCTATCAACGAGCTAGTCCAATAGAGGCCTACTAGGGACACGGTGTTGTTTATGTATTCACACATGTATATAAGTTTCCGGTCAATATAATTCTAGCATGAATAATAAACTTTTATAATGAACAAGGAAATATGATAATAACCAATTTATTACTGCCTCTAGGGCATATTCCCAACAGAAAAATGGAAATACACAATTTTATAACTTATTTCAAGCACTTAATTCACAACCAGGGGGCTATTGAAAAGTAACCGACTTACCTGGGCTCTGGTTATATATTATTCTGTTAACAAGGGGTCTTTTGCAAAAGTTATAGCTCTCTCTACTCCATCGCCGCCCGTACGCCTGTCGCCTGCATCAAGAGGGCAGAGCCACGCGATAGTGCCCCATTGCCGCCACCACCACCCTTCCCGCCACGAGGCAGTCCCGCCAATTCTAGATGTCGCGAAAACAATCTCCCGCCGCAGACGCTCCACTCCTCTAATTAAATACCGGCGTCTAGCATCGTTCCGCTGACGTTTCACTCCATTGCTTCCACGCGCCGCGCAATCCAAATCTAGTTCAGCTGCCATGGTGAGGCAGCATCAGACCGCAAGGATCTCCACGAGAGGTCTCTGCCCCAGGGCGCTGGTGCCCGGCACCGGCGGCGGCTCCAACACCGGAGTGGCAGCGGGCCCCAATTTTGGCGCGGGGGCCAACCTTGGTGCTAGCTTCTACTATGGCACTTCCTCGGTGGGCTCGGGCTCCTACTCCAACTGCTCCGAGTTCGATCCCGCGTCATCTAAGTTGTCTCGTAACCGTAGGGAGCTCGAGAAGGAGGCACCGAGGAGGAGGTGGCCTTCGAGGCGATGTAGGAGCACCTCGACATCCACGGTGTCGAAGATGAGGCCGAGGAAGATGTACCGGCTCCTGCGTAATATATTGCCATGCTCACTGCCTAGGCCGAGGAGGCCCTGCGTGCGGCGTAGGAGCAACTCGACCAGGCGGTACTAGCCGCGTCTCTGTCCATGACGCGGGCTGAGACTGTCAGGTGTCGAGCGGCTGAAGAAGAGGCCGCAGCTCGAGAGCAGAGGAGGGCGGCGACTCTGTGTACTATCCTCCTCCGACGACGAAGACCACAACGACGATGATGGCACCATTGTCCTTTCGGATGATGAAGACAAAGTAGCCGTCCATTTGTGGTCGCTGTCTCTGTCGGCTGGCCATCTTATGTCGCCCTATTAAATTATCGTATTGGTGTAATGTCAATGTGTCAATTTGTTCTGTTAAGCGTTGAAAAAATCTAAGAACGTTGTTATTAAGTTTATCCAAATATCTGAATCTGTTATGTTGTACACCGCCGCGTTCTATCTTTCTAGTATCATTGATTCGTGGGCCCTCATGTAACATAAACACCGCCACATTCTATCTTCCGTGTCACTAGCTCATGCATGGGCCATTCTGTAACATAGAAAATATCAGGTCAAAAAGCTTCAGCTATGCCCATAAGCAAACAAATGCAAACAAATGAAATGGCTCGCACGATGCATAATCAAGCGTTGGTCCCGAGTTCGACCCCCACGGGCGGTGTTGGGGATATAACTACTAGTGTAACCCGCCCAGGAGGGGCCGGGTTACGCTATAATGATTCATCATATGAAGCCCAATATCAAGCTTGAAGTTGGCGGTTCAGTCAAGGGCCCCAAGCCCAAAGGCAACTTAAGGCCCGTAGTGATAAACCGACATAATAGCATGACTTGCATTGTAAGGCAAGGTTAATTAGTCACCGAGCCGGACACTGTTTATGAGCCGGCCGGGACTCTGTAGGCCGTGGGGTGTCAACCCGTGTATATAAGGGGACGACCCGCCGGCGGCTTAGGGCAAGTAACATCAAATCGAGAGCCAGGCATAGCAGATTCGCTCCCTGGTCATCGAAACCCCTGCAATTCCACCTCAACTAGATTAGGCTTTTACCTTCACCGCAAGGGGCCGAACCAGTATAACCCTCGTGTCCTTTGTCCCGCTTTAACCCCTTTAATTTTCCTAGTTGCGATGGCTCCACGTCTAAGTCCTTTCACGAGACATCCGTCGTGACAATTCCATTTACGCTTGGCGCCCACCAATGGGGCCAGCGATGGTGGATTTGAGTTCTGAAGGGCAGCTTCAAGGGCTCAAGGGATACGTCAGGCCGGATGACCAACAGTCCTCGCAGCAAGCTCTACATCGACGACGCCGGCTGGGGCCCCGACGCCGGCTCAATTGAGTACGGGTACCGGGTCCCCTTCGGCGGAATCCACGTCTTCATCGGCCGGATTGGCGAGCCGGGCCCTGAGCCCGACATCATCGAGACGCCTCAGCGTGCGAGACCCGCCCGGGCTCAGCCCGCCATGAAGCGTGCCTTCGTGGGTTGCATCCACGGAGGGGAATTTTCTGAAGGATCCGTGGATGGTGGTGAGACGGTCGTCTGCTCTGATGGTGAGTCATCCACTGGTGAGACGGATTCATTATACCAATTGCAAGACGGTGGGCTTGGGGGTTGTTCCGATGGCAGCAGTATTTAGGACCCCTTTGAGCCACCGAGCAGAGTAGGGATCTTCATGGCTGGCACTCAACCCGGTCAAAACTCTACGACTGCGGCAGCAATAACTTCCGGGTCAGGAGCGGCCGGGGCAGGAGACCCTGTGCGCCCGCCGGCTCACGTGCTGATTGATCTCATGGACAGATTGACGGCCATGTTAACCGCCACAGTTATTCTGGCGGATCAGGCTGAGCATGATGGAGAGGTAGCACGGGTACGTGAGGAGGTAGCCCGAGCCAAAGAAGCCCTAGCAGCTGAGGACACCAAATTGGCCGCACAACAAGCGACTTTGGATGCTCGAGCTCAGCGGATCCAGTCAGAGGCTTTCCAGCTTAGATGAATCTGGACGCGTCTAATGAGGTGATGAGGAGGACGCAACAGAAGGCTCAATCCCGTCTGCCTCCGGTTTTATGATCCTTGGAATCTCTTCTGCACACCCGGAGCCGGCCCTAGTAACCGGCCGGAGGCAAACCGGTTTATAACAACCGGAGCGGGGGCGCCGGTTCAGCCCCGAGTGATGGAACCTCCTCACGTGGATATCGCGCCGCCGCCACGCACTAACACCACCGGTCATTTTTCCAACCCTTTGGAAAACCCGATCGCTGCCTTTGTGCGCTTATGGCTTCTCCCACGGATGGCGACTTCCAACAGCAGCTTGAGACGCGAAGGGTCGAGAACTTCTTCGACGGCTCGCGCAGCAGGAGGCTTATTCTTATAGTCGAGACAGATTCATTCAACTCTCGCCAAGCCGAGCCCGAGTTACAAGCAGATATATGGATTCGGGCGTCAGATCAAGCAACACCCAGCACCATAACAAGCCTGGTGGGCATAATCCAGTACAGGACAGGATTCGTCAAGAGGCTGAGCAGGCGGCTCACCAAACCTTCCCACACTATCCAACGACTTCTATTGAGGCAGGTGTGGCCATGAGAACCGGCGGTGATCCTTGTTTGATACCGGCTCTACGTAATGAGCGTTTGCCCAAGGATTTCAAGGGACCTCGAAAGGTGCCGAATTACACAGCTGATTTACAGTCTGGGGCGTGGATTGAAAGTTATGAGATGGCCATGGAATTGTTGGAGATCAGTGATGCGGCAATGGCCAAGTACTTCACCATGATGTTGGATGGAACGGCCCGCACTTGGCTGAAGGGGCTTCCGCCTAACTCCATTGGTTCATGGGCGGAGTTAAAAGCCCGGTTTATTCAGAATTTCAAAGACACATGCAAGAAGCCCATGTCAATTGTAGATTTGACTAATTGCAAGCAAGAAGAAGGTGAGTCCATGACCCATTGGGTGCGCTGAGTCAAGGAGATAATACATTCATCTGATAAGATGGATGCCGCTCATGGGTCTTAATGTTGGAGAAAATTGCCGATTTGAACCTCTCAAATGTGGTTAGGGCGGCTCAAGCGTGATTGTAATGACATGGGCCAGCTGATGGCGACTCTAGTCAAATACGCCGATTCTCGATAGTGCCAAGGATCCCGTTCGATGAAGAGAAGACAGAAGGGAAAGAAGAACGGCAATGGAAAGGGTCATCAAGATAACCCGCGAGTCGGAGGCAATAAATGTAAGGCCGACGGTAATCTGGAGTTTGTGGCTAACACCAATTCATTGTGGTAACAATCAATGATGCAAGGAGGCCACCCTCGGTCCGGGCGGGTCAGGTCCTACTCTTGAGCAATTGCTCAATGAGCCCCGCCCAAGACACGACACTGGGAAACGCCACCACTCACCTATGGAAAGATTGCGTGATCATGAACGCTTTCAAAAATTCTAACATGTTCGACGGCAACCATGGGTTCGGGCGGTGGCTCGTGGAGGCGGTTTTCATGGCTCGGGCGGCGGCTCAAGTTCCGCTTTCAAGGAAATCAAGGTGGTTATAATCAACACCGCCAAGGAGGTCAAGAAAGCAAAGAGAATCGGGTTATCGAGCAATCCAAAGTATTCAATAGTGGATGATCATGTGTTCACCACTAGTCTGTGCAAACGAGACCAGAAGCTTCACAAAATTGCTGTGAACGCTGTTGAGCCGGCAGTCCCTCGTTATTTGAGGTGATCAGAGCAGCCCATTGTATGGAGCAGGGAAGACCACCCTCCCCGGGTTGACAATCCGGGTCAGTTGGCTTTGGTGGTGGCACCTCAAGTTGGTGGATATAAATTCACTAAAGTACTCATGGATGGAGGCAGCAGCATCAACATCCTCTATTATGAAACCTTCTGTCGTATGGGGCTGACTGATAAAAATCTTAAAACATCCAACACTGTTTTTCATGGAGTGGTGCCTGGTAAGTCGGCATACCCAGTGGGTAAGATTGAACTGAAGGTAGCCTTCGGAGATGAGCATGACTCTAGGGCTGAGAAATTAACCTTTGAAGTGGTCAAGATCAAGAGCCCATATCACGCTCTATTTGGACGGCCGGCTTATGCCAAGTTCATGGCGCGGCCGTGTTATGTTTACTTGCAGCTCAAGATGCCGGGTCACAAGGGCACCATCACGGTACATGGGAGTCGGAAGATAGCCCTAGAATGTGAGGAAGGCGACGCTGCTTATGCTGAATCTGTCTGTGCAGCAGAGGAGTTGAAGTTTTATATGGATAATGTTGACCCAGCAGACATGACGTCTCTAAAGAAGCCAACCACGGAACACAAGCCGGTGATGAAATTTAAGTCGGCCGACGACACCAAGCTTGTTGATTTTGTTCCAGGCGACTCATCTAAGCAATTCAAGACGCGCTAACTGATCCCAAATAGGAAAGCGCTACCATCGAAGTTCATCCCGAGAACCGACATCTTTGCATGGAAACCTTCTGACATGCCGGGTGTACCGAGAGAACTCGCTGAGCACACTCTCAATATTGATCCAAAGTTTAAGCCGGTCAGGAAGTTTCTTCGGTGGTTTAACGAGGAGAGGCACAGAGCTATCAGAGAGGAGGTGGCCCGGCTCTTGGCGGCTGGGTTTATTGTTGAAGTTTTTCACCCGGAGTGGTTGGCTAACCCGGTGCTTGTACTTAAAAAGAATGGCACCTGGAGTATGTGTGTGGATTACACGGACTTAAATAAGGCTTGTCCGGCTGATCCTTTTGCTCTCCCCCATATAGATCAGATCATTGATGCTACGGCGGGTTGTGAGCGTTTGAGTTTCTTGGATGCTTATTCTAGTTATCATCGATCAAGATGGCGTTATGACCAGGAGAAGACGGCTCATCACTCCGCTTGGAGCCTTCGTTATGTGTCTATGCCTTTTGGGCTTAAAAGTGCCCAGCGATTTATCAACGATGTGTGCGTAACTGCTCCATAATCGATTGGGCGAATGTTCATACTTATGTGAATGATATTGTGGTGAAGTCCAGAGAGAAGGAGACCTTGATAGATGATCTGAAGGAAACCTTTGATAATCTCCGGTCTACAAACCGATGCTTAACCCGCCAAATGTGTGTTTACGCGGCGGGCAGCAAGCTTTTGGGTTTTCGGTTTCTAACAGAGGCATTGAGGCTAACCCGAGAAAATCAAGGCAATCGCTTTTGGCTAAGCCGGCGGCGTCAATGATGTTCAGCGATCGGGCGGTCGTCGACGCTGCTTTAAGCCGTTCATAAACCGTTAGGTGAGAAGGCCATACCGCTGTATCGATGATGAAGAAAACAGAAAATTTTGTCTGGAGTGATGCCGCTAACGCTGCCTTTGAAGATTTAAAGAGACAGTTATCTGAGCCGCCGGTCCTTGTGGCTCCCATTGATAAGGAACCCTCGTTGTTGTATGTGGCTGCTAACTCACGTGCTGTCAGTGTTGCAATTGTGGTGGAGCGCAAAGAGGCTGGCAAGGAGCATCTGGTTCAACGGCCGGTTTACTACATCAGTGAGGTGTTTATTGAATCTAAGCAAAGATATCCACATTGGCAGAAGCTCGTTTATGGGGTGTTCATGGCAGCCTAAGCTTAAGCAATACTTCCGTGGTCACCCTATCACTGTGGTAAGTTATGCCCTTTGGGAGACATCATTCGAATAGAGAGGCCACAGGATCTAGTCGCCAATGGGCCATTGAACTTGGGCCTCATGGCTTAAAGTATGTGCCACGACCGCTATTAAGTCTCAAGCACCGTGGACTTCATCAATGATTGGACAGAGCTGCAAACGCTCGAGGAAAAGCCGAACAACACATATTGGACTATTCACTTTGATGGGTCCAGTAATTGAGGGCTCGGGGCCGGAGTTGTTTTAGCTTCCTCGAGGTGACAAATTTTGTTATGTGTCTGCTGATGTTTCCAGACTAACAATGCAGCTGAGTATGAGGCCTTGCTCCATGGTCTTTGATGGCTAAGGAGATGAACTTAAGCCGGGTAAGGTGCTTCGGCGACTCAGATTTGGTGGCTCAACAGGTGTCAGGCAAGTGTGATTCTAAGGATCCTCTCATGGTGGCTTATCGCCGAGAAGTTGATGCTATCGCTGGACACTTCAAAGATTATCAAGTGGAGCATATTGATCGAAGAAAGAATGAGGCGGCTGATGCTTTAAGTCGGCTGGGATCTCAGCGTAAGCCGATGCCACCTAACACTTTCTTAGATATTCTGCATAACCCTTCTGTTAAGTTACCCACAGAGGAAGACTTAGCTGTCCTGCACTAAGCTTAATTGGTGGCGGCTCTTCATGTCATCCCAGATTGGACAGTGCCATATTTGGCTTACATGACCCGGGGCGAGTTGCTTGAGGACGAGACCTTGGCTAGACAAATCCTCTGGCGGTCTAAGTCGATGACAATTGTTAACGGTGAGTTGCATCATCGTAGTATTACTGGGGCATTTCAATGTTGTGTTTCGCCTGAGGAGGGTCAAGAAATCCTTCGTGAGATTCATGAAGGCGATTGTGGTCATCATGCCGGTTCTAAATATCTTGTGGCCAAGGCTTTCCGTCATGGTTTTTATTGGTTGACGGCTCATGCTAATGCGGAGGATCTGGTCAGTAAATGTGATGGTTGCCAGAAATTCTCACGACGAGCTCATGCGCCGGCTCAAGAATTGAGGATGATTCCAATTACTTCGCCGTTTGCAGTCTGGGAGCTTGACATGGTTGGGCCTTTCAAAAGGTCCAAGGATAAAAAGACACACCTGCTGGTGGCGGTTGATAAATTCACGAAGTGGGTTGAGGCAGAGCCGATCAGTAAGTGTGATGCAGCCATGGCGGTTCAATTCATGAAAAAGGTGATCTTTCGTTTTGGCTTTCCACACAGTATCATAACTGACAATGGTACTAATCTATCTAAAGGTGCCGTGGAAGAGTTCTGTCAACGTGAGCATATCTGGCTCGATGTTTCATCAGTAGCTCATCCTCAATCCAATGGTCAAGCAGAAAGAGCCAATCAGGAGACCTTGAAAGGCATTAAGCCCCGGCTCATGGTCCCTTTACAGCAGACGCCGGGTTGTTGGGTGGAGGAGTTGCCTTCTGTGATATGGAGCATCAATACTACACCTAACAGGTCTACGGGTTATACGCCTTTCTTCATGGTTTATGGAGTAGAGGCAGTTCTACCAAGCTTAAATTGCCATGACTCGCCTGTGGCGGCTTATGTTGAAGCTAATAACAAACAAGCCCGCCAGATGCACTTGACTTGTTGGATGAGAAGCGTGACTTAGCAGCAGCCCGCCGGGCGATTTACCAACAGACTGCGCCGTTATCACAGCCGGCCGGGTTAAGTCTAGAACCTTAAAGAAGGTGACCTAGTGCTCCGGCTCATCCAGGATCATTCTGATGCGCACAAGTTATCCCCGCCTTGGGAAGGGCCCTTAGTGGTCAGTAAGAATTTACACAACGGGTCATATTACCTCATCGATGTTCGAGAGCACAAAGATTCACGTAAGTCGGAGGAAGAGACCCGCCGCCATGGAATATCGCCATCTTCGCCTTATTACACTTGAGCCGCCGCTCTCATGATGTACATGTTTTGACGATGTATATATTATGAAAAGTAATAAAGCAGGACCTCTGTCCTTTTCATCCTCAAAAGTTTATATGTCCTCATTATTATATCTTTAAAACAACCGACAGGGAACTGATCATATTTGAATCTCGCTCTCCTTTTGGTCCGGCTCATGATTGTATTGGAATCTAGCCGTTAAATATCATGATCACTAGGGGGCTTCCTGTTCAAACATAGGTCGTATTCGAACCAAAGAGAACATAGTTGTCGATACCCTTTTGATTGGCACGCTGCCAAACCTACTAGGGGGCTTCTTGATCGTATCTGAATCATAGCTCAACCCCTTTGGGTCTGACGTGGATCGTATTCGAATCAGCGTCATTAAACAACTCTCAAGGTCATTTGGGGGCTTCCTGTTCAAACATAGGTCGTATTCGAACCAAAGAGAACATAGCTGTCGGTACCCTCTTGATCGGCAACGCCAAGGCCACTAGGGGCTACATGGTCGTATACGAACCCTAGCTTAACCCCTTTGGAACGGTTTACTGATCGTATTCGAATCAGAAGCCTCAAAATTTTGTTTATTTTGATGTTTTTACAAACAGTTTCTTTTTGAGTTTTTTACTTGAGACTTCTTTTTGGATCCTATTGGAAGCATCTAATGAGTGGCTTCTATTTAACCCGGCTTGGCCTTAGTCAATAAGTCGCCAGTATATAACAATAATTATATGAGTGGAAGTACCAGCTTCTACAAGATTGGGTTGTCACCCTCATCGCTCGGGTCACATCAAACCGGCAAGATAAATCAAAGGATCATGTGTATGATATTCGTTATATTTCAAAGATATAACCGATAGCCGCTTATCTATGACTCTTGTTCATATTCGGGTTATATGTAAGATATATGACCCGCCATGCGGTAAGCCGCCAAGGACTTGTGATTTGTTTTCTATGGTGACAGTTAAAAAGCTTTCTTAGACATAAGGAAAACAGATGATCAGCACAATATGGAGGAATATAAGATGGTGGCTTAAGCGGTGTTGAGCGCCAGACACGTGCACGATGGCACGACAAAACCAAGTGTTTTTTTCTACCCTATTACATGACTCCCCGAGTCCAAATGATGAAACATTGTTTTTAGCAAAGCGTAAATATGAGCCGCCAGATGGATCAATTGTGTTGTTGACCTGAAGCTTCCGGATCATCCCTTTCCGCTCCTCCATCTTGTTCCCTGTCCTGGAAGGTTGATGATGACTAGTCAATGCCTCTCAAAGCTTCAAATTCAGCTTCATCATCAATTAATCCGGCCGGGTCAACCTCAGGGGCAAAGGTATGCTTACGAATTGGAGGGATCAGGCTCGTCACTTCATAATGTGGCGTTGGAATCCTCCGGTTTTCAGTGTCATAACCCGGATGATACTTGGTAAGATCCGTGTCATTAGCAATCAGGGTGGCCACAGAGCGGATTTCCTTAACACAAGTGGTGAAGTCCTCCTTTCCAGATGGTGTGCCGTCCTCTTTTAAGCTTGGATACCCGATGGCGATGTCGGCCGGTTCAGCTCCGAGCCACGCCTTGGCCCGGCTTAATGCGCGTTACTGGCTCCGGCTCTCGCAGAAGATCGCCTTAGCTCATTAAACCGCTGAGGTAACACAGCAAGCCGCTTTAATACATCTGACAGGAGGGTGGGAACTTCATTTGACAGGGCCACTGCGGCTAAGGCATGCTAAGACCCGGTGTAAAGTTGCTCCACCAGCGTGTAAACCGCCTTCAGTTTTATCAGCATGCTCTGGTTAAGGTTTGAGCTCCTGGGGCCTGCGTTACGATGTCAGATAAGTTGATAACAATTGATATGCTTATTATGAAGATTTAAATACTTAACACCTGCAGAGTGACTTACCAAAGATTGCTGACACCATCTGAGATACATGGCGTTTTAAACCGAATAATTCGGCGGTTGCTTCTGCAAGAGCCGCCTCTGTTTTTTCAGCTCGGTTGACCAAAGTGATCTTTTCATCAGCCCAAGCCTTTTTCTCCACTTCAAAGCTCTTTTTCAGTTTTTCTTGTTCAGACACACTGAACTCGAATTTGGAGTTGGCTTTCTGGGTCTCAATCTCCTGTGCTTCCAGGCGTTTCTTTAAGTCAGATATTTCCGATTCAAATTTACTAGTGCTGGCCTATACAAATACCGGGTCAAAAGGTGAGAGGAAACTTCCCTGGAGCGGTTTTGAAAGCCGGCAAATTGGACTGCATTGATTCACCGGAGGAAGGTGAAGTTTCCTGATAATTTGAGTCAGAAGAATTGAGCGGTTGACGAATGAGACTCGCCAAAGTATAAAAGGAATATAAATTGGAGATGACCTCGGTCCGGCGTTTTCTTGTTACATCGGATAAGCCGGAGGAGAGTTCCGCATCTTTACTGGTACGGGTCTGCCTCCGGCTCTCATGAATCTTTCTCTTCAAAAGAAATTGAGGATCTTGGTAAGCTAAAGGATGTGAAAATCTTACTTTCCGGGTTACTCTTCGGACTTTCTGTCTTAGCAAAGGCTCGGAGTCGGAGGAAATTATAGTTACCTCTTCAACCGCTGCATGACTCGCTCCTGTATCCTCCTAATGATAATCGGTGTCAATAAGATAGTTAAAAAAGGAGCCTAGAGAATCAAGAGCTACCTCTGACTCGGAGGTGTCCTCTAGTCGAAACATGTCTGAGGCCCTGGGTTTATGTCCTTTCTTCTTGGTGGCGGCTCTCCTGGTGGCTTTCTTAGCTTTTCTGGCCTTCTTTGCAGCCTCATGATCATAGTTGGCTTTCCAAAAATCGTCAGTGGCCTATGAATTTCAACGAGAAGTTTTGAGTAAAGGTAAAACCTCAAAAGGTGAGAGTACAAAATAAAAATGCTTAAGTTACTAGCTTACCACTGGAGCCGGGTTAGCTTTGCAGAAAGGGCTCAAGCCTACTTGGCCACGCCAGGCTCTCATTCAGAAGTGTTTTTGTCCTGTCATCAATGACGTCATCAGGTAAATCGTCAGGGATGTGCCGCAGAGGATCATTCTTCTGGCCTGTATAGTCGCACATCAAACCAGGGCGGCGTCTCAATGGAATAACCCGCCAGGCAAGCCAAACCCGGACCAAATCAATGCCATTCAAGCCATTCCCCAGAAGAGCTTTGACTTTGCTCATGGTGGGGGCAAGTTTCTAGCGTTCAGCAGCTGGCAGCTTATCTGGTAGAGGATGAGTAGACTCGAGGCGCAGGGCGCGAAAGCCGGGCAGAGGATTCTCATCAGCCGGAGAAGTATCTTGACAATAGAACCACGTCTGGTTCCAGTCTTTAGGGTGACTCGGTGGTTCAGCATACGGGAAAAGACAGTCTCTCCGTCGCTGGATTGAAATCCAACCAAGTTCCAAGCTAGGCCCATTGGCACGTTCATTCTGCCGGTTCAAATAAAATAATTCCCTGAAGAGCAGCAAGTTGGGTTCTTCTCCAAGGTACACCTCACAGAACACTTGGAAATTGCAAATGTTAGATACGGAGTTGGGACCGATATCTTGAGGTCGGAGACCGAAAAAGTGCAGGACATCTCTGAAAAACTTTGAGCCGGGTGGAGAAAAGCCCCGGTTCATGTGATCAGTAAAGACGATGACTTCCCCTCTTTGGGTTGAGGTTTTTCCTCTGTTGGATCAGGAGCACGATAGGACATGACTTCCTTCTTTGGCAGATAGTCGGTCTTCACAAAATCAGCAAGGGTGCTTTCTGTGACGATGGACTTGACCCAATTGCATGTAACGGGTGATTTGGGCGCTTTCGGCGGCATTTTAAAGGTGGAAGCCTACGACAAAATAAAAATTTCCGGTTCAAATTTAAGCCGAGAGAAATACTTCAAATCATACTCAAGATGGCGGCTTATAAGAGGGGCCTAATGGCGTATGGCTAGTTATGTCAGATTGTTTAAGCCGCCATGAGCAGTTACAGTTACTTAAGCCACCGGGCGTGGTTGAAGTTATTTATTGAGCATCTCAAATTAAAAGCCGGTGGTGTGAGCCGCCATGGCTAAGTGGATCTATTAAGATACAGGCATCGACTAAGTGTACAAAAACAGGTTTCACAGGTCGCAGTTATTAATTTGGATCAAATGGTTGTTCAGAAAATAAAATATTGTAGATCTAAAAATCTAGTGCAGATGAGCTCGTGAGTTCTGATGAGGCCTCTTAACTAGAAAAAGGAATCTACTAGCGTCTGAAATGTATGCGAAACAACTACCACATGTGTTTAGTACTTCTTTTGGATCAAAAAAGGATGAAATGAGTAAACCATGGAGAATCTGTGATGAACAGTGAAGAACACAGAGGAACTCGCAAACCCTAATGCGGATCTGAGGTGCGGGAAGACGAAGGCTTACAGCTGCAGATCTACTGCGGAGGGTCGCTGCCGTTTCTCTGGACTGATTCAGGTTGATGCAGCGGCCGAGGTCGATGAAGATGAAGTGCTCTGCGGCGGCGGCGGCGGAGTTCGAGCAACAGCGGGGTCGCAAGAGGAAGAAGACGACGGAAAAGGGGAGAATGAAGAAAGACCTAAAAGTCGTGCCTATTTATAAGGAGAAGACTGACAGAGTGGGCGCAAGAAACGAGGAAGCAGAAACATGGTTATCCAGCTACTCAGACGCCTCGATTTTCGGGATGGTCATTAAAGATAAGGATCCGTTGGGATATGATTAATAAAATATAAATTAAATGGCAGATGACGTCACGGTGGGTTATCAGGAATCCAGAAGATGATGTCATGGCGGTTATAAATTTTTGCACAGGTAGAAGGCAGAAGACTTTTTCTTAAGTATTCAAGATTGACATGAACCGGTTCAAATCAACTGGGCCTAATATTGGGGATATAATTCATTAGTGTAACCCGCCTGTGAGGGGCCGGGTTACGCTATAACGATTCATCATATGAAGCCCAATATCAAGCTTGAAGATGGCGGTTCAGTCAAGGGCCCCAAGCCCAAAGGCGACTTAAGGCCCGTAGTGATAAACCGCCATAATAGCATGACTTGCATTGTAAGGCAAGGTTAATTAGTCACCGAGCCGGACACTGTTTATGAGCCGGCCGGGACTCTGTAGGCCGCGGGGTGTCAACCCGTGTATATAAGGGGACGACCCGCCGGCGGCTTAGGGAAAGTAACATCAAATCGAGAGCCAGGCATAGCAGATTCGCTCCCTGGTCATCGAAACCCCTGCAATTCCATCTCAACTGGATTAGGCTTTTACCTTCACCGCAAGGGGCCGATCCAGTATAACCCTCGTGTCCTTTGTCCCGCTTTAACCCCTTTAAGCTTCCTAGTTGCGATGGCTCCACGTCTAAGTCCTTTCACGAGGACATCTGCCGTGACAATTCCACGACAGGCGACATTATTTCCATCCTTCTTTTGCAAATAAATCATACACTGACATTTGGGTCCTCCAGTGTCCCAGGCGTAACAGTCAACTGCATTGACCCGACGGGAACACTCCCTTTTGGGCGATTTTGAGTGTGGGGCGAGTGGTGGAGGGGAAAAGTGAGGGACGTTAGTTGGGTGGAAGTGAGGAGTACTAAGCAACCGGGGGCACAGAAATAGAAATCCGTTTAAAAAATATTGACAATTGAAAAATGTTCATGCATTTCAAAATAATGTTTGTGATGTTTAAAGAATTGTATTGTACAATGATTTTTTTCTGTAATATTCAAAGAAATTTTTGATGATTTTTTAAAAGAAACTTCACACATTAAAAAAACACAACATTTTCTAGAAAAATGTTTATGCAATGTAAAAAATATTCATGTAAAATTTTAAGAAGTTTCATACCATTTAGAAAAATGATGAGCAGGAATTTGAAATTTTTTTACCATGTATTCTAAAAAATTCTCAGGCCTCTATTTGAAAAAAAATTATCATGTATTTTGAAAAAAAAATCAGCGTGTGTTAAGAAATGTTCCCATGTATACAAAAAATATATAGTGTGTATTACAATAGATTTTTATGACGAAGACACAGAGTTGCAAGTTCACGAAGAAATAAGTTGTTTGCTGAAGAAACTAAGTTTTGGCGCTGGCGAAACAATGTTTTGGACGATTTTAGATATCCCAACTTGTGAAAGATTTTCAGAACTCGAGTTTGTTATTGAAGAAAACATTATTCCGACTCCAGTGAACAATGTTTTATCAGGAATAGCCAACCACGTCCAACGAGAGATTTCCAGAAGCTACCTCATTAAGTCTCGAAGCTGGTTTAGTCACACCAAAGTTGGTTCTCTTGCACACCTAAACTGGTTCCTAAAGCTAGTTTGATTTCACACATATCCAGGGGGTTGTCCCTATAAATAGGCTAGCTCTTCCCTTTATTGGGGACTTTTCTCATCTTGAGATTTCAGCTCAAAGACATAGACTCACCCTGAGATTGGAGAGTTCTTGCTACCCTTATTCTTGCGATTCCTTGCAGAGTTGCTCCTAACTGGTGCTCCAGGACTTGAGTGTGGTTGTGTGGGTTAGTGTTTGTGATTTACCTTGTGGATTGCACCTATCCCATGCTCAATGTCTCGAGCATGGTTGTGTGGGGTAGTTTTGCGGATGTGGATCGGTGAATGTTCAGATTGCAAGCTAGGGCTGACATCCTCCTCGTCGGGTCATAGTCTCTTGTTTAAATTTTGGTTGCTCGTAGCTAGTTATCCCCTCCGTTCAATGATTCTACACCATGAAGATCGGGCAATCCTTCACACACCCTCTTCCACAAAGACGGTGTCGCATCGACAAGTCATTCACAAATCCTCCGCAGCCATTTCTCATCTCATCTCCATAGCCATCGCCAACATAGCCATTCTCTCAAGTTAGCCAAACTTGCAATCAGTGCACGCAATCGGCAACCATTGTAAGACTATTTATCAAGTAATCATTCATATTAAATGATTTCTCCTTGTGATCTGATCATGATGGGTGAGCAAGTCACTAAAGCATTGGGTTGAGGCAAGGCCCTGCAACACTATGTATTTGTGCATGTAATAGTTGGATGACTCTGCTTAATTGACGCTATTTGTATGTGTGATTCGCAATGGAGTTGTCTTATGTCTTCTTCTCGTTGTAAGGTCCCGCAGGTACCTGTGATCTTGTAGGTCGACAAAGGAGTAGGTAAGAAGCGAGGATGTGTGGAACGCTATTCTGAAATCTAGTGGTAGAAAGGATTAGTACCATAGCGGAAAGCAATTCCTTGGGGATCAATGAGGTTTATTCATTAAACATCCAATGCTCTTGTCCAAAGAAATCCTTAATAACCGATGTAACCTGCGCGATGGTAAGGGCCATCGATTGGACAACTGACTCTCGATCTAGATCGTAACTGGTCGTGACCTATTTTGGACACATCCCCACTTCATCCCATTGTTAGCACATTGTAACGGGTGTCTACCAGGACCATGTGTAATATCAAGACGAGATCCCAAGCACAAATACAAGGTACTAAGACCTCATACCCCTGTCTATTTCCATATCATTTTTACAAGTAAAAAGCTTATAAAAGGCGGTTAAAAACTGAAACATTTTGTGAGAACAATAACTTGTTTGAATTTTTTTCATAAAGCACATCCTCCCATGAGTTTGATACCTAGTGTCAGTCCTTGGGGAGAAGGTGAGGGGACTTTCTGCAATCCAAACCAGATATCAAAGGGTCATCAATCATGCCCCCATAGTTCTTCCCCTGCAACACCATTGGTCTTGTAGACACATCATGCACCCCCCACGTGTCATCCCCTCCTAGCTCGCGTAGCCAGCGCCCTCACCGCCGCCACCGGCATGCATATGAAGTGCCAGGCAGATTGTTCCCCGAGACAATTTTACCAGGTATTGCCTCACATACCTACATGATAGTTACCCCGTTCGCCATAGCCCTCAAATGTGTCCCTTCACCATGAATGTACAACCCGAGAAGCTCGTCATGCACCTCTCTTGCCTTCAGCTATAAAAACGCAGCCCCTCATCGCTCCAACGCACCTGGGGGCCCATCTCCTTGCATTGTATCGCATATTGAAGCGATGGAGAGAGCAGTAGTTTCACCGTACTGACCCAGGGGAGCTCAACGTCGCCGCCTCAATCTCCGACACCATCCACCACTCCCTGGCACTCGCGTTGATTCCACCCAATCCTAGGTACCTCTCTACTCCATGAAGCTAACGAGAGGTCACCCCTTGCTTTCATTTTGAGTATGGAGCACACGGTCCAAAGTTTTCAGCGTTGCCACCGGGGACAGGGACGATGAGCTTTCTTCGTCCTCCTAAGGAGCTGCGACCACCCATCTGGTTGCGCTCGTCACCTCTGATGCACTGGTTGGGCTCTTTTTCACTTGGATCCAAACTCCGAAATCCAGGACCCGGTTATGATATGATGTCAGGGGCAATCCCTTTACAAGACACAAGCCGACTTTGCTGGACTCAGGTTAGACCAGGTGCCACCTTGATTTCAGGCGGAATTCATGATAAGCTCCTCACCAAGCCACGAGTAACTCTCTTCAATGGGGCACAACAAATATCACCGGGACTTACCCCTTACTAGCTCACTAACTTCATTGTTCATGTCGTTCGGGTGAACTTTGCAAGATTCATTCCACGAGTCCATCAATATCTTGCTGCAAAGTACAGAACATCGTGCTAAGTTCAGTTTCCTTTCAGAATCGGCCAGACCTTGAAGGACTCAGGGCTATTGAAGATGTCATACCCCCGGGGTATACCGATGGAGGCACGAGTCCACCCGTCTACCACGGGATGGCCCAAGCCCGCGGATTGGACCATGACGTACACCAAGTGGGTCATCAACTTAACATACAAGACACAGATATCCCAAAGATCTACTGTGATCCCTCGAGAATAGGGTAGATCGTAGCCAACTTGGCATGTAAACCCTATTCATGTGCCCCTATATAAGGCAAGGCAGGAACTCCGGGCTGCTGTCAGACACATCTTGACCTACGCGATCCATGTGGTCATCCTAGCGCTCATACATGGCTATATCAATATTATACGTCCACGCCGAGGTAGGGTATACCTCGATCTTGAGGGGCCGAACATGGGCAAACATTGCCCTGTGTGCTTCGCAACTGGGCAAACATAAGCTCCTACACAAGCTTATAGGGTCAAAATTGTCCAACTTTGACCCCTTTCATTTAACACAAATGGCATAACTCTACTCGAAATAAAATTCAAGAGGTCCATATAATTGCATCTCGCCAAGGAACATCAAATAAATAAATTAAAACCGTCTTACATATAGATATAGTAATAAATTGTAGTAAACATGGCATTGGTCTAGTGACCATTTATTCAAAATACAATTTCAATAGAGTAAAATAGATCTAAGATTTATTCTTCATGCCGATGGAAGATAGGCGCCGACCGGCAAGGTTCATATCCTTCGCTAATTGGTCTAGTCGAACAGCTCTTGGTTTGCACCACCTTGCCTCCCACGACCACGAGCAGCTGCACCGAACACAAAAATGAAGCAAAAAATAGTGTTAAACATGTATCGCACTTGCATTTGAGCAAATGATACACGATGGATGAAGTATGCGGTGGGTACCTGCGAGGATGTCTGCGCGGGCTGTGGTCATAGCTTCTCTAGTTCTAATCATCCTAGCCAGACGCCACGCCATGGGATCATTTGTCGCTACCGCGGTCGCTCGGTCGCCGCCCCGTGTCGTGCTAGCAAAGAGACCCGTCGACTGTCTGTGCGGCACGGATCTGGGGCCTCCAAGAGGCATATGCCCATGGTAGAGACCTATGTTGGTGCCCATCGGCACCGTACGTTGCACGGATTCAGTGCCCGCAAGAAGCGCATGCCCGTGAAGGAGACCGCCGCTGAAGCCCATTAGCTCATCATTGCGACCAATCGGCTCTCTCTGCTGCACAAATATGTTGCCCGCTTCTTGTGTAAGTGCGCCACGACGAGCGGAGCGGACGCTGTTGAGCAGCCCGAGACTCTGTGCTCGGCTTGATCCCGACGCTCCTAGCACCGACGAAGTGGTAAGAGGATTGGAAGCCACCAAGATCGGGCCGCTAGGGACACCATGCTCCATGCGGAACTGTATAGGCATCTCCTGTTGTGGTTGTGCCAGAAACTGTGAAAATGAGCGGCTTGTGCAAGTGCATGGAGGTTGACGTGGCACAGAAGGACGATTCACCAAAATGGAGTTGGGATAATAGTTGGGATGAATCTGCACCGACACTTCGGTGTTGATGCCGTTGCTCGGGGCCGCAAAGTGTGGTTGTGGCCATTGAAAGGAGAAATGGTGGTTACTCCGAGCCAGCATATCCGAAGACTCGGAAACACCATTCCTCCGAGGTAGCATAGCCGAAGACGCTGAAACACCGTTCCTCTGAAGCAGATTACAAGTTATGTCGTTATTGCTTTGCACCGGCATGGCATGGCCGGTGAGCGGGGCGACAAGCTGGAAGCTCTGGACGGGCGAGACACCCGTGGCCGGAAAACGAACACGCGACGGGCCACCTCCGAAAGGACCGAGATGGGCAAAGGTTGCACTTGGAGGGACTCGGCTACTTGTCCGCGCTCCTACAGTAGCCGGAGCATAGGTGAGGAGGTGGCCGAACAGATTTGCTGGTCGGGTCAAGTTCTCCCCAGTGCCTCCAATGCTGGGTGGGCCTCCCGATCGCCTCATCCTTTCGCTGCACAAATGCAATTAAAAATATATTAGCTTCACGAACTCAACAATATTCTATTACGCTTCGTACAGGTTAAGTCCACATAACCTACCCGATCGTTTGCACGAGGTATGTATTTTGCCGAGAGACAAGTACGTCTTTTGGCAAAGACAATACGCAAAGGCTGGTGCTATGTACGAACAAAGATACTTGATATTTATAGCATGTGCTGAAGCACTATTTTAGAACAAAATTAACTCTCAAATATCAGAAATTAATTAGTATTTATTTGCAACCAAATATATAGGCCAGCATTAATTTTCTACCAATTATTCGCATTCTAATATATATATATATATATGGATATCAATCAAATATTTCCCAGTATATCTCTGTGCATTAAAGAATAATCATGAAACTTTCCAAAGAATAACTAATAGTCAAATATTTCCCAGTATATCTCTATGACTGAAGACTAAAGCATGAGATAATTTGTACAAGTTTGTCCCTTCGCAAGTTTGTACAAGCTTTTGCTGCTCTGGTTTAAACATCACGGATAATATAATGATGCCGCTACTACATACTCCCAACTGCCAACTTCTTTATCCTCGGTATAACTTGAAGTGCCAACTATTGGTCATGCCTGCTTGTTTGTTGAGGCAGAAACTTCCGCGCTACACATTGCGCATACCTCTTGTTTGTTGAGGTAGAAACTTCCGCGCTACACATTGTGCATACCTGCACATAGTTAACGAAATCCTGTCAACAATCTGAGAGAGCTGCAATTCAAGTTGTTGGTGAGGTCAACCCCACCAGACCTCTTTTGATTTAAAAAATATATAAACAAAACAAAAACAAGTAATGCAATTGTGGAGTCTCGAACCCCTCATTTGCCGCTATACACAACTCAATCAAACCAGAAGGCCACCACCTTACTCATGTTTCAAATGGGGAAGTATTTGATCAGTACATGACGGTACAGGACTTCTTTGCCGCTATACACAACTCAATCAAACCAGAAGGCCACCACCTTACTCATGTTTCAAATGGGGAAGTATTTGATCAGTACACGACGGTACAGGACTTCTTTTACTGTGACACCGAACCAACCAGTCAATCCGCCCATGATTTCTTTTCCCGGCCACCCCAGCTCCCCAATCCCCGTCCCCCGGCCACCCCTCCTCCCTATACCTGTCATCCTAACTTTCAAATTTCAGAATCCAGCCATGACACGTGCCATTGGTTGATACTTGGTGTATTGCTTTTTATGATGTCAAGCAACAAGTGCATTGGCTGTTGTATACTACTCCCTCCGTTCCTAAATATAAGTCTTAGAGATTCTACTATGGACCACATACGGATGTATATAGATGCATTTTAGAGTGTAGATTCACTCATTTTGCTTCGTATGTAGTCCATAGTGGAATCTCAACAAAGACTTATATTTAGGAACGGAGACAGTACTAATCAAATACAACTGCAATCAGTTTTTGCGGTTCAATAGCAAACGCACAGGCACTACACTAGCGTGCACATAATCCTCTACTAATATGGGATCAACAATACACAATCTACCGGTAGAGGACTCTGGCATGGAGCCACGATATATACAACTTAAGTAATGTAGCAAGGAAACAACACGCAGATTAATAGATTTTCCTTACGCAAGTCATATTGATACCTTTGCACAAGATTAATACATTTTCCTTGTGGATGTCAGATTCAACTTCAACATGCTGGCTAAACTACTTGTGGCCTCTATCAAGGAAACACAATCCTTTTAGACATCATAGCTGACTTGAATTACCTCTCTAATTAACACGCAAAAAAAATCATGCTGTTAATACTGAATAAATGTTTTTTTAGCTGAAGCAGATAAAAAGGCGCAGATGCTCTTTGTAAAATCATACTGACCACAAGCAGAAAATAAGCATGATGAATGCTTTGCCAGAGCAGAATTTTTTCGTATAGATCATATTCTTGTCGAGCAATTCTTATATAGGAAGAATTTAACAAGCATAATAACCTTTGGATTATAGGCGTAAACTTCTGATAAGGTGTATTTCTTAGAAAAAAGATATCTTGGGATGTCGGGAGGTTGCTACGACAAGAAAAATGTTTTCATTCATTCATGTTAACCAAAATTATATGAAGTTTAGGATTCGCTATACACATAGATATAAATAAAACATAATCTGGTACATAAACCATGCAAATACAACTCTGACAATTAAGTAAATATACATCTAAGAATTTATTTATTTTAGAAATAATCTAAGACTTATTCCACCTACATGCAAAGTTGCCACCAACAGAATATACACGGTCACCAGCATGAAAAGAAAGATTCATCTTCTTAGCTACTCAAACGGCCCGGGGTTTCCACCTGCTGGACCCCCATGAGCAACTGCACCACCACCACCACCACCACCACCACCAACAACAACAACAACAACAAAGCCTCTTTAGTCCCAAACAAGTTGGGGTAGGCTAGAGGTGGAACCCATAAGATCTCGCGACCAACTCATGGTTCTGGCACATGGATAGCAAGCTTCTATGCACCCCTGTCCATGGCTAGTTCTTTGGTGATACTCCAATCCTTCAGATCTCTCTTTACGGACTCCTCCCATGTCAAGTTCGGTCTACCCTGGTCTCTCTTGACATTATCAGCACGCTTTAGCCGTCCGCTATGCACTGGAGCTTCTGGAGGCCTGTGTTGAATATGCCCAAACCATCTCAGACGATGTTGGACAAGCTTCTCTTCAATCGGTGCTACCCCAACTCTATCTCGTATATCATCATTCCGGACTCGGTCCTTTCTCGTGTGGCCACACATCCATCTCAACATGTGCATGGATGTGTGGCCACAAAAATGGCAGCAAAAATGTTCAGGTGTTAGATCCTAGTATCAAATGCACATTCAGGTTGAATTACATCTGAGCATCAAGCGCTATGGATGGAGTACGTGCTACTACTTGCGAGGGTGTCCAAGCGGGCTCTTCTGGCAACCTCCATGATCCTGGTTATCCTCATCATGCGACTTGTGCCTCGGCCTTGTTTGCCACCGGTCGGCCCCGCCACACGATGTGCCTACGTTTGACGCCTCCCCGATACATATTGTGCCACAACCACCCAACGTTTCCATCATGGGCAGCCAGCCTCGGCACCGGCACAATGTGCATGGTGGAACCGTTGGGCGGTCATGGCACAGTATCAATTGGGGAGGTTTCGAACGCAGGGACAACATGCGGCGTCGGCCAAGCAGTGGTGCCGGTGGCGAACAAGCCCAATGGCGTCGCATGAGTAGGATGGCTAGGATCAGGGAGTGCGCGGCCAGAGCCCACACAGGCACCCTCATAGGTAACCGCCACGTACTTCATCAATCGTGTCACTGCTCTACACAGATGCAATGCAATATAAGCTAAACACACATTTGGCACTGCGAGCTAACACCTAAACATTCTATGTCTACGGGTACAGTTGCTTGTGGGGGGCCTAATGGTGACAAGCCTGAGCAGTCCAACTAGTGAAGAAGATGGATTTTATTTATACCAGTCGGTGACTATTTCTATTGTTGGCAACTTGGCAACAAATAACAACAAGAAAGCCTTTAGTCCCAAACAAGTTGGGGTAGGCTAGAGGTGAAACCCATAAGATCTCGCAACCAACTCATGGTTCTGGCACATGGATAGCAAGCTTCCACGCACCCCTGTCCATGACTAGTTCTCTGTTGATACTCCAGTCCTTGAGATCCCTCTTGACGGACTCCTCCCATGTCAAGTTCGGTCTACCCCAACCTCTCTTGATATTATCGACACGCTTTAGCCGTCCACTGTGCACTGGCGCTTCTGGAGGCTTGCGTTGAATATGCCCAAACCATCTCAGACGATGTTGGACAAGCTTCTCTTCAATCGGCGCTACCCATCTCTATCTCGTATATCATCATTCCGGACTCGGTCCTTCCTTGTGTGGCCACACATCCATCTCAACATGCGCATCTCCGCCACACCTAACTGTTGAACTGTCGCCTTTTAGTCGGCCAACACTCAACGCCATACAACATTACAGGTCGAACCGCCGTCCTATAGAACTTGTCTTTTAACTTTTGTGGCACTCTTGTCACAGAGAATGCCAGAAGCTTGTATTGTTGGCAACTTGGCATGAAGATGAATAATTCTTAGATTATTTCAAAAATAAACAAATGGTATATGTATCTTTACTCTGTTGTAGCTATATTTGCATGGTTTTGAACTCTATATGTATCTTTACTCTCTGTTGTAGCTATATTTGCATGGTTTTGAACTCTATATGTATCTTTACTCTATTATGTTTTATTTATATCGATATGTATGGTGAATTTTAAACTTGATTTATTTGTATCAAGATATGAATGATGAACAAGTTTTTTATTGCTTTAGCAACCTCCCCCACACGGTAAGGCCCACTTTTTTGTAGTAAGGGATACAAATTATGCAAAGTTAACTGGCTACAATTCAAAGGTCATTATATAAGAATTTCTCAACGAGAATGTGCTCTTATGGGCCCACCTAGCTATTGCATCAGCCCACTAAGCTATTGGATATATAATCCATGCCGAGAATAGAGTTATGTGTAACTTCACGTCCTTAACTAACTTCACTAGCTGGCACATGAAGACTGTCCAAGTGTTTCATTGATCTACAGTGGAAAAACTCCGCAGTCCACTAGTTTAAACATACTTGATTGCCAAACCTTAAATTCATTACTTGACTCATACAAGTCAATATTGTAAACTGAATTTAGGTCTAATGGTAAATAACTTAGCCCTAATGGTAAATAACTAAATAAGCCAAAAGTCTAAAAGCTGCAGCTACACTATTTTGCAAAACCGGGCGCACACCCCTGCGGGCCATGCGATCTGCAACCACATGCTATTACTGCATGGTCGCATTTTACCTGGGACAGCTCATTACTTGCTGATAATAAGATGGCATATGCACTGGACTGGGTCGTCGCATTTCACCTGGGAAAGCTCATTACTTGCCACGCCTTCTTTTACTTTTTTGGAAACCGCGTGGGACAGCGCTTTCATACTTGCCTAAATAGGGGGGTGTGCTCTGAAGCACTATGCATCACATGTTTGTTCTATAGCCACGTCCCTAAATATAACAAAGAAGATTGCTGTTTTCGGTGCATAATTGAGTGTTGGTAATCAGTGACATTTTGACTGGTTATAAATGCCACAGGTGACTTGTAAACAGTGATCTTGTTCAAGAAACTGAAGCCCAAACAGAGAAAGAAAATGCTAACGGGCACAACAAAGTGGCCTCCCTTTCTTTTTCTTTCATCGTGCCATCTTCATTTAACCAAAGAAGGATGACAAAACTGCTTAAACTATAGCACTAGCACTACTTGAACTCTTTTGTGGCCAAAATGGATGTACTACTTATAATTACTATGGCATACCTCTTTCAATAGCGCCCACTACTTATGATATTCTACTTGACTTAAGACAGCAAAAGGAATATATGAAACTAGCTTTTAAAAAGGGGATATATGAAACTAAATCATAGATATTTGATCATACAGTGCTCTAGAGAGATATGCGCATAGAAGTGTATTTCAGACAACGGTATAAGGCTACAGCAAGCCATAGCTGCATAATAAGTATAGTAATAAGCATAGACGTATGGTGAATAGTAGAGGTACAAAGGAACCCTACATTTTTTATTCAGGTCACCAGATTAATAAGCATAGACAATGACTAGATTAATAAGCATAGACGGTTGGTGTATAGTAGAGGTACAAAGGAACCTTACATTTTTCATTCAGGCGCAAGTGTGATTGCCTGATATGCTTCATACCATGAAAACATAGGCAATCCTCATCTATGGGGAACTATTGTATATGTTCTAACAATAACTAGGTCGAAAGTGGCACTGTACCTTATTTATGTGACTGGTTAATGCAGTCAGGGTGGTATGAGTGCTTGCAGGGAAGTGCAACCAAGGATTCACCTTCCTCAAATCCCACGCGACAAATTACACATCTACCAACAATAATTACAAGTTAGCATGCCACTTTAATAATATATATTATTGGAAGGCTATGAAACTTAAAAGTATTTGAACGTACTGTTCTGTGTTGCCGTCTTGCATGTCTTTTGTGTTGTAAGTTACTGAAGGTAAGGAAGCAAGTGTATCAGCAGAGAGACCTCTTCTTTCTGTACCAACCACTCCGCCCAATGCAACTAATTCCTGAAACCATGACTAGAACCATTAGCATTGCATCTTGGAACTTTAGATGCAAGCCCAGGCACCAAAGGGAATAAAGCAAAAAACACTTGCCTCATATGAGTACTCATCTGGATCAACCTCTTGCCATGAATCCTGTGTTTTTTCAATAACATGCTGATTTGTAAATGTAAGTTACTCATTCAAATTTGGCTGGTTTCAATAAGTAAGCAAAAACACAGTACCATAATTTGAACAAAGACAAAGTTCTCCGTGCATAAATTAGACGAATCAGAGGTGCATGCCACAATCCCCGGAGAAAACATGGCAAGAGGTAAATTTACCACTTTTAGCATAATATATCAGAGAATAAATTAGCTCTACCAAGGAATTATGTCACTGCTTCAATGAAATAAGCAAGTACTACACTGTATGTCACACACATTAACAAAATAAGCATTGCTGTAGGTCCAAGGTCATTTCATCAAAATTTGAGTGCTCCCACCTTTGACCTTCCAACTTGCAAATACAAAAATTAAATCCATCCAAGACAAGGAAACATAAATCACTACCTGCACGTCATTTATGTGATCCTCGACATGCTCACTGCCCGCCCTACAAAGCAAAAGTGCACATCAGCAGTCCGCGGGAAACATGAATTGAGCTGGAAAAAAATCCATAAACAATGGCTGAATCCCAGCGAGGGCCCATAAGCTGCGCGGAGACCTCGCGCTCCTTGGCGTACTGAAGCACTCGCGCGTAAGCCTCGTCATCCTCGTACTCTGCAGTGTCTAGCTCTGGCTCCACATCCTCCACCTCCTCATCATCATCGAACCCCTCCTCCTCGTACTCAACTCTCCTCAGAGAGCTCGTCCAATCCTAGCACTTGTCCTCACCCTCAGCCTCGATATCACAGCAGCACCATCGATGCCACCCGGGTGCTCCTGGTGGCGGAGGCGGAGGTGGTGCTCCAGCTGCTCCTCGTACTCGTAGCTCCCGGCCTCCGAGCTCCCGTAATCGCTGCCCTCGCCGCCGCCGGCTTCGTTCATCCGCAGCATCATGTACGGCCTCTCCTGCACCGATCCAAACAGGATGTACATGTTAGTCGCTCCCGCAAAAGAATTAAAATATCAGGATGCCAGTCGCGCGCATCGGAACCCTAGGGACGGGGACGAGACGGCCGGGGCCGCGAGATCTAGTCAACTTAGAGCATCTCCACCCGTCCCCCCAGGAAGGCCCCCAGGAGCACTTTTTAACCGCCGGCGGATGAAAAAAGTCCCACTCGCGCCCCCACGACCTCGATTAGCGCCGGATCTGGCCAAAAAATGAGCCGGCGACCCCAAGGCAAACCCAGGGAGCTGGGGGGGCACCTGGGGGGCTTAATTCGCCGTTTTGCAGGCGCTGACCCACCTGCCAGCGTCTCTCTCCTCTCTCATCCCTTTCCATCCCTGGCCCACCCACGTGCTCCCCTCCACACACACACCCATCCTCTCTCTCTTGGCCGGGCTGCAGTCCCCCGTCGGCCGCATCGGGCGCTCCCTCGCCGCTACGCCCAGTTCGTCGGCTCCGGCGCCCCCGTCTACCTCGCCGCCGTCCTCGAGTATCTCGCAGCTGAGGTATGCACACCACGCCAGGCTATCACCGTTGATGCGATCACCAGAGCTGCCTAGCGCGCCGACCACGGGCTCCTTCCTGCGGGCGGGAGGTGACCCAGGTCCTCTTTCTTCAGGCGCGTAGCCCACCTTGTGCCGCCTCCTGGAGCTCCTCGTCGGTGATTGCGCGTCCTTGAGCCTCAGCGGCTTCGGAGCCGGCGGCGCCGGGACCTCCCTGTCTCTGGTGGAGTAGTAGTATGACGCCCTGCAAGGGAGCGGGGCACGGGGCGACTCCTTCGTCGGCGTGACCGGCAGCTCCAACGACGGCGGCCGCTGCACGGCCTCCACGCTCCACCGAGCCGACGGCGGCTGCTGGTAGGACCGAGCCGACGAGGACCGATGATGCACCCCGACGCCGCCGCGTCCGTGGGCGCCCATGTCGCGGAGCTTGTAGAACCAGGCGTTGGGTATCATGTCGGACAGCCGGAACTTGCGGCGGGCCATGCGTCCTCGCCGGCGGCCGGCAGCCGCCGGTGCCCCCAAAAAATGTTTGCCGGCAGCCCCCCAAGCGGCAAAAAAAAAAATGCCTCCGGGGTGTGGGGGTGGGGGTGGGGGTGGGGGGGGTGACGAGTGGAGATGCTATTACCTGCTCCTGGAGGACGCGCGGCGAGGTCGCCGTGGATCTGGCTGAGGGCCGTGAACGGGCGCCGCGCCTCGTCCTCGGCCGCCGCAGCGGCATCGTCTCCCCCTCCGGAAGCGGCGGCCGGCGGTTGAGGGGAAGGTCGGGGCCGTGCCTCTCGCCGCCGCCGCTCCCTTTGGAATCCTCCAGGGGCGCGATAGGGCGGGGCGGGGCGGGGCGGACGGGATACTCTGGTTAAGCCCAGCCTGGTCGCCGGGATCTGGTAAAACTAAACTAACGACACGCATAACCCCATCACCGGCGGGATCTGGTTCGTGTCCGCGGCTGCAAGCCTGGGCAAAAGGTGCCGCCGGGCCTTGGCTTGGTCAACTCCACGAAAGCCCGTCGTTGGGCTATTTGTGTGTTTGGCTCTTACTTGAAAACACTTTTTTTCGATGAAAACCAGATATAAATGTTTCAACTACTAAATGTGCTGCTTTGCGTTTCCCATTTTACTACTGGAGTATATCATAATTGATACAAAGTTCATTTAGCAAATATTTGAAGCTCCAAAATGATTTTTATGCGCCCGGGGACGCTAAGTTTGTTGTATGGTTGCTAATGTGCTATATTGCGTACTCACTCCGTTCTTAATTATGTTTGTATACATAGGGTTAAGCGTACATACCAAGGAAAACTCTTGCCATTCCCCCTTGACGAATCTGCCGTTGGATTAGCTTGCGTAGAATGCAGGGGTCGGGAGTTGTAGCGGTGTTAATTCTCATGCACCGAGGGTTGCGACGTGCTCTCCTCATTCCCTCCTCCGTGCATTGCATGCGACAGTCCTTCTTTCATATACATGGCAAAGGAGCAAAATTGGATAGTTACGACGTAAAACGTTGTTCCGCTAACCTTCACCGTGCATCACTTCGTTGTTGCGCTGACCTTCACCATGCAATCGCATCAGTGTTGCGCTGACCTTCACCATGCCTGCACCAAGCATGCATGTGGCCTCACCTTCGCCTCCAATGGCTAATCCCATATTTGATATTGATCACCTCATTTTCGCCTTACATTCAAGTTGTTCTAGTTCACAGTTACATGCAAATATGTTAAGCATGTATATAACATCAGTATCATAGCAACTTGATGTTAATTTATTACATTAAATGGAGTAATTGTTTCTACTCCCTCTGTAAAGATATATAAGAGCATTTAGATCACTACTTTAGTGATCTAAATGCACTTATATTTCTTTACGGAGGGCGTATTAGTTGTAATGATGACGGTCAAGTTCTTGCTCATTATCTGATTCTAAGTGTTCTAGATAAGGACTGATGATGTTCGGTTGGCAACCCATGATCATAATTGCATGTTCTACTCCTGGTTAAGTTTTGATGGCACCAAGTAAAGTTTTTCTCTCGCTAATTCGGTTCACACAACAAAGAGCACGAGGGAAATTGGCGACTTGTGAAACCCTAATGTGGAAAATTTCCCGATTCATAGCCCATTTTTTCCCTAAACTCAAAATATGAATCCATATATCCATGTGGTTAAGGACTTACCCCCAAATAAACTACGGCGGCACCGGCAGAAAAGGTGCTTGGGCATTCCAAGAATCGGATATTTACCTAGGGTGGATCCAAGCAAATCCCGACGACGCGGGATAAGCTAGGCGGCGGTGCGCACGGTGCCCCGGAGGCGATACTTGTGTCGGTGCCGCCGGCCCGTACCTAACGTTGATTCCCCGCCTCCTCTTGTCCCAGCAACTCCCACCTCCGATCAGATCCGTGTTGTCTCCATGTTCGATCACACGCCGCCCAGCATGCTCCTGAGGTTATGCAATTTTATACTATCATTTTTGGGAACTAACCTAGTAACCCAGTGCCCAGTGACCGTTGCTATTTTCTGCATGTTTTTGGTTTTTCAGAAAATCAATACCAAATGAAGTCCTAACACGATAAAATTTTACGATTATTTTTTCTGGACAAAAGGGACCCTAGGAGCCTCGGGAGGAGACCAGGGGAGCTATGAGAGCCCCACAAGCTCACCAGGCGCGCCCCTTGAGTTTGTGGGACCCACGGAGCTTCGTTTGACCTAATTCCAACTCCATAAATTCCCATAAATCCTGAAACCAATAAAGAGCCACCCGAAACACTTTTTCTGCCGCCGCAAGCTTCTGTTCTTCCGCGGTCCCATCTGGAGGCATTTTCTGACTCCGCCGGAGGGGGGATTGACCACAGAGGGCTTCTACATCAACCTTGCTGCCCTCCAATGATGTGTGAGTAGTTTACCACGGACCTACGGGATGGCTTTTTCTCTCTCTTTGATCTTCAATACAAAGTTCTCCATGATCTTCATGGAGTTCTATTCGATGTAATTTTCGTCTGTGGTGTGTTTGTTGGGATCCAATGAATTATGGGTTTATGATCTGATTATTCATTGAATTGAGTATTTGTTGTATTTTATTATGCATGATTGTTATAGCTTTGTATTTCTCTCCGATCTACCCGTTTGATTTGGCCAACTAGATTGATTTATCTTCAGTGGGAGAGGTGATTTGTAATGGGTTCAATCTTGCGATGTTCTCACCTCGTGACAGAAGGGGTAGGGAGACACGTATTGGTATTGTTGCCATTCAGGGTAAAACGACGGGGTTCATTCATATTGTTTGAGTTTATTCTGTCTGCATTATGTCATCTTGCTTAAAGCGTTACTCTGTTTGTCATGAACTTAATACCATAGATGCATGCTGGATAGCTGTCGATTAGTGGAGTAATAGTAGAAGATGCATAATCATTTCGGTCTACTTGTCACGGACGTAATGCCTATATACATGATCATTGCCATGAATAACATCATAACTATGCGCTTTTCTATCAATTGCCCAATAGGAATTTGTTTACCCACCGTATGATATGTTTCAAGAGAGAAGCCTCTGCTAAAAACTGTGGCTCCCGGGACTACTTTTATCATATTAAAAAAACCAAAAATAGCTTGCTGCAATTTATTTACTTTTATTTTATTTTGCAATTTATATATCTACCACTACCAGATTTTATCCTTGCAAGTAACGAGTTCAAGGGGATTCACAACCCTCGTGCCCGCGTTGGGTGCAAGTATTTGCTCTTTATGTGTGCAGGTGTTTTTCACTAGGCTTGGTGTGATTCTCCCATTGGTTCGATAACCTTGGTTCTCACTAAGGGAAATACTTATCAGCTTCTATATTGCTTCACCCTTCCTCTTCAGGGAAAATCCCAACGCAGCTCACAAGTAGCAGGCGACTCTTAATAACCCACAAGTATAGGGGATCACAGTAGTTTTTGAGGGTAGTATTTCACCCAAATTTATTGATTCGACACAAAGGGAGCCAAAGAATATTTGCAAGTATTAGTAGTTGGGTTGTCAATTCAACCACATCTGGAGAATCAAATATCTGCAGCAAAGTGTTTAGTGTTAGGAATATGCAACTTGTATTCCAACAGGGCCATAGGCCAGTATATATACATGTACAGATGCAGGACATATGCAAGAAACTCCTTATACAATGGGGTAAATACAAAAGGCTACATGGCTATATATATATATATATATATACTACTCTAACACCCCTACATCCTCAAACTCATGGTGGATGAACAACACTGAGTTTGCAGAGATAGAAGCCATGTTGTGCTCTAGTCTGAGCCTTCGTAAAGAAATCCGCCAGCTGTAACTCTGAAGGCACATATTGAAGAGCAATAACCTGATCAGGCACATCAACGCGCACATAAAAAGCATCAACACCAATATGGCTGGTGAGCTCATGCTTTACAGGGTCGCGCCGGATGCTAATAGCACCTGTACTACCAGACAATAACTGAGTAGGTGTAGTGACAGAAACACCAAAATCCTGAAGTAACCACCGTAACCAAGTCACCTCTGCCGTCAAAAGAGCCATAGCTCACAACTCAGCCTCTGCACTCGAACGGGAAACTGCAGTCTGTTTCTTCGTCTTCCAGGCAATGAGAGAACCACCAAGGAAAACACAGTAAGCAAAAAGTGAATGGCGATCCGAAGGATCACTAGCCCACGTAGCATCTGAAAAGGCCAGAAGCTGCAATGAACCAAAGTGAGGAAAGAAAAGACAGTGAGAGATCGTGCCACGAAGATGTCGGAGAACACGAAGAAGATGACTATACTGAACCGAAGTGGGAGCATAGACAAACTAACTCAAAATATGGACTTGATAAGAGATATCCGGACAAGTGACGGCTAGATAGACAAGACTCCCAACAAGATGACGATAACACATCAGATCAGACAAGGGGTCACCATCAGTATCACGGAGGTGAAAATTGAGCTCCATGGGAGTCTCAACAAGAGCAGCATGAGCAAGAAGATCCTGGATATACTTTTCCTGGGAAATAAAAAATCCATTAGAAGTAGAAGAGACTTATATCCCAATAAAGTACCAAAGAGGGCCAACATCAGACATAAGAAACTGCTTACTAAGACGGGCCTTCACAAAGGCAATGTACTCAGGGTCGTCGCCAGTGATGATCATGTCATCAACATAGAGAAGAAGAAGAGTCCGACCACGAGCTGAAAGGTGGACAAACAACGCTGCATCATGAGCACTCGCTGAAAAACCAGCGGCAGTCACCATAGAGGCAAAACACTAAAACCAGGCGCGAGGGGCTTGCTTAAGGCCATAGAGAGAGCGACGAAGATGACAGATCATGCCAATAGGAACATGATACCCAGGTGGAGGTTGCATGTAAACCTCCTCACACAACTCACCGTTAAGAAAGGAATTCTTGACATCAAGCTGAGACACAGACCAGTGGCAAATAGAGGCCACGACAAAGAAGTGTGTGGATAGTGGTCATACGGGCGACGGGAGCAAAAGTCTCAGCATAATCACAACCATGCTCCTGCTGAAAGCCACGCTGAGGGAGTCCTGGACTAAGGGGTCCTCGGGCATCCGGCCTGTTATCCTTGGGCTGGACTGATGGGCTGAGAAGACATGAAGACCGAAGACTATACCTGTGTCCGGATTGGACTCTTCTTGGCGTGGAAGGCAAGCTTGGCGACCGACTATGAAGATTCCTTCTTGTGTAACCGACTCTATGTAAACCCTAGATCCTACCGGTGTCTATATAAACTGGAGGAATTAGTCCGGAAAGGATATACTCATTACCATAGTCATACAGGCTAGACTTCTAGGGTTTAGCCATTACGATCTCGTGGTAGATCAACTCTTGTAATACTCATACTCATCAAGCAGGAAGTAGGGTATTACCTCCATAGAGAGGGCCTGAACCTGGGTTAAACATTGTGTCCCCCGTCTCCTGTTACCATCGATCCTAGACGCACAGTTCGGGACCCCCTACCCGAGATCCGCCGGTTTTGACACCGACATTGGTGCTTTCATTGAGAGTTCCACCGTGCCGTCGACAAAAGGTTCGATGGCCCCTTCAATCGTCGATAGTGACGTCGTCCAAGGAGAAACCTTCCTTCCCGGATAGATCTTTGTGTTCGGCGGCTGTCGGTGTCAAAACCGGCGGATCTCGGGTAGGGGGTCCCGATCTGTGCGTCTAGGGTGATGGTAACAGGAAGCAAGGGACACGATGTTTACCTGTGTTCGCCCTCTCGATGGAGGTAAACCCTACTTCCCGCTTGATTAATATTGACGATATGAGTAGTACAAGAGTAGATCTACCACGAGATCGTAGAGGCTACCTAAACCCTAGAAGCTAGCCTATGGTATGATTGTTGTTGTCTCTATCGACTAGCCTGGCCCTGGTTTATATAATGCACCAGAGGCCTAGGATAACAAGAGTCCTAGCCAACACGCCGTGGGGAGGAGTCCTTGTCTTGACCACCAAGTCTTGTGGAATCTTCCTTGTATGCGGCGGTGTCCGGATCGCCCATTTAGTATACGGCCACGGGGTCCTCGCCCAATCTAACAGATCGGGAGATGACGTGGTGAGTACCCCTAGTCCAAAGACACCGCCAAGAGCCCCCGAACCGGTCTTCGTTAGAACGCCTCGATTCTTCCGAACTGTTCTTCATCTTCGGCCGTCGTTGAAAACTGGTTCAACAAATCTTCTCATCTTCGATCTTGAGGATCGCGAAGCGCATCCGAAGAGTTTACACGTCGGGCATCCGAGGAGCCCTCTAAGTTTCCGCCTTTATCAATGCCTTGTTATTTTATGCCACACCTCGGGTTTGAAGTTGTTCCCGGAGGCAGTGTCCTCTTGCGTCCGAGCTCTAACGCGGACTACATTCGAGGTATCTTTGCGGCCGAGCACCAATGTCGATCGCTCCGAGCTCCAACGCCAAATGTATCCGAGCTCCAACGCCGGATCAGTGTCCAAGCTCCAACGCCGACTATATCCAAGAAGTCATAGATCATCTTGGTCCAAAAAGTTGAAGGAGTTTAGCCGAGCTTAATGCCGGAAATGCCCTCTATGGAGCTAGCCACTGGCGCCTAAGATTTATGCCGGACTGCTTCCGAGGTGGTGCACCACCTTGGCCATGGGACTGATTTTTATGAATTTAATTCAATTGTGCAATGTAATATCGACAAGATGTATAGCCAGATCCTCAAGGTGCGTGTTGGCCTAATATCCGAGATGCACCTGAAGGAAAACATGAAACCGATGATCATAGTAGCCCCTGAGACTCAGGTCGATGCGTGAAATAGGCCTGAGGATCAACTCCTAGCTCGGCAAAGATAACGAGGAATAGAAACGCGTATAATATATTAGGAAAATAGTGATCGCTAACAAGCCCTTGATAGAGGGTCTCGAGAAGTCGCCGTAATATATTAGCTTGACGCCGATAGGTCCAGATGGTACCCATTGTTTGTCCGAAGATGCATTGCGCATAGTTCGCCAAGTTTAACATCGAAAGCACTTTGAATTTTCTCGCATTGAATAGGCAATGCAAGAGCCCCGAGACATTGGTCGGGTGGCAACACCGCATCGTGGGATCGATGTACCCCTTTAATATTTATAAATAATGAGTGCAAAGCCCGGTAGCCCCCGAGCCTTAATGTGGGCACGGGTGGCCGAATTAAGGATCGATATCTAGAGTAAAATCACAAAGTATGTGTAATGATTCTATGTATCCAAGTACTCTACATCATTAATGCTCGGATCCGCATTGTACAAAACTTTGTTGACCGACCATCGGCTTCAACCTCCTCAGCCAGTAGCTGAGGAGTGTTTGTTCTACCTTATAAAGCCTTTATGAGGGCAAAGATTTACGGCAAACAAGGCAATCCGGCCATACAGTTTTATAAACAAAGGTACGCGGAGAGATATGTTATATTACTTTTTAATGTAAGAAACATCATCCAAAGAAAATAGTCCCACTATCGGTTCCTTTCTTTGGGTTTTCATGCTAAGCATGATCATGAAACCTCAGCTCCGATCAATGTGGGAGGAAAATATTGAGGATTTAGTTCGGGGAAAGTTCCCGAATTTTGTGGTATTAATGAACCAAAATTTTTACTTCCGTTGTTGCCGACCAATGTGATCCTTTAAGATTGCTAGCTTTCGGCTTCACCCAGTCTGAGGTACTTAACTCGGATGACCCGGTAGTAACAATCACAGAGGTGCTCCCTTTACCGCCTAGCCGAACAATCGAGAACGTAGGGGTAAGCACAGGAGCCAGGCATCCCATCTTGGCCAAAAATCCTAAGTCAAATGGATGCATATTTATGGCTTTATATAACAATAATTACGGAAGGCAACGCTTGTGTAATGAATACAAATGCTGATGATATATACTTATTTTGACCCCATTGCACTGCTTATGAGTTGAAAGTGGTCCATCGTCGCTTCTACCCTTTGTAGATACTACGCAGGTGTTTCGCAAGACAACCCTTAGCCGACGCCTCGGTGCCCGGAGGCGGTTGTGTTAAGGAAACGAGGCAATCGATATCTTGGCTTTATAACTTTCACTTAGTCATAGGAGCTTTAAACCGGGAAGCTAGCTACGAGCCCCGTTAGTGTTCGGGCGATACCGAGGTCAAGCCGTAAACACTTCGCCAATGTTATGAACGGCTCATCATTTAACACGGTCATCGGATCGCCGACCAGTTTGCACTTATCGTGATGATCGGTTTTCGGCTTTCTCCACTGAGGTGCTTAACCATGCGAGCTGGAAGCATAATCGTAGTGGTTCTCCTTTTGCACACCTAGCCGAACAAAGCGGAACATAAGAGACAGGCAAATGAGCCGGGCAACCCAACTATTGACTGAAGACACAATTCGAACTGGTGCATATATAGCAATATCCGAGAATTTTTGCCGAATCCCTAAAGGGTCCGGTGGTGCACTGCGAGACTAATGCTGGAAACGCACAAATAGTTTGAAAGTGCCATAGGCTCGAAAAGCCAAAAAACTTATTCAAAAGTTTAATATCCGAACTAGATCAAGTGTTCGGTGCCAATCCGAAAATTGGACTGTAAAAAAGGTGCTTCTGTCATGCTTTAACATGACACATCCTATCTCAAGATTCCAAGCGGTCACCTATGGCCTCAACCTCCTTATCCCGGCGGCGTGCTTCTCCGAGGCTAGTTTAGCAAACTGCACTCGAAAGCGGATTTAGAGAGAAGCAAGGCTATCCGCTATTGACACACACTTGCATCGAAAAAGGAGTGATAGAAAAGGACTTTGCAATCACCAAGAAGAAAAACAGCTCATACTAATTTAAGAGCCCCCAAGTGACTTGGGTAAAAGAATTTTATGTATAATTATTGTATGTACCAAACTACTTATATCATATCTGTGTTCACCAAGTTTATACGCTGCCTTAACCGACCGTCGGCTTCTCCTCTTCGCCAAAGGCCAAAAGTGTTATGTACTCCACCGTCGAGAATATCGATGGTGTTTCCGATAACGTGCAATCGTGCCATAAGGTCAGTAATAGCATAAAGCGCGCTCAGTGGAACTTATGCTATATTACTAACGAAGTGTAAGAAGCATCTTCAAGAAAATAGTATCCCCACCGATACCTTTCTTCGTTGCTCATTGCTGCTATGAGACTTGTGCAATAGATTTTTGTACTCATGAGTTCCGCTGTGTGCCGACCATAATTGAAAAAAAGAAGAGCGCTTAGCTTTCAGCTTCACCTACCGAGGTCCGCTCGGTGACCCGATCGTGACAATCGCAGAGGTGCTCCTTTACTCCCTAGCCGAACAATCGGGAACGAGGGGTAAACACAGGAGCAAGGCAACCCAGCTTGCAAATCACTTAGGTCAATATGGTGCATATTGTATGGCGTAATACACGAACAAGGAACGAAGCCGTACAAGTATAATCATTTGTAAGAGGAAAGGCTTCATAAAGGAAGCCCCCAAGTAAACGGGATATTTGAATTTGTGCGTCACAAACAAAGTTTGGACAAGGAAGTTTTTCGCAAACAACCTTTTGTCAAAAAAGGTATAATGCTTGGTCAGACCGAACAAAATTTAAAACTGAAAGTTTTTGAGCATGAAAGCGACTTAGCTGGTTAATGTGCTCGGTGTTGATGACGAGGTCCTAACTTGATGCGGGACAAGGTCCCAGCCACCAAGCCGGTCTCGAGGTGGCGGAGCGAAGAGCTCGGCAATCCGAAGTGGCGACGTAGCATGGCCAATGTAGGCCGGCAGAGTGACGCCGAAGAGACCACGCGACGCAGTCAAAGCCCGTTACCTGCACATGTAAAATAGTGCGGTCCAGGAAATAATAATAATATATATGATCCTTGCGTAATTGCTTTGCGCAAAAATAATTTATTTAAAGAGATGTGGCCTGTGTCAAGCCAATGTCGGCGCAGGCGTCCGCGGACGCAGGACAAAGCCTGAATTTGTAGGGCGGTCCGGGCTCCGGATACGGCGTTCGCCGAACTATGTACGGAAACTGACCGAACCACCACGCGACCGTTTTTAATGTGGCCGTCATTTGATAGACCTGTGTACAGATGATGGAACAAACCAGAGTAATAATTCCTTAAGAAAAATAAACCCAACAAGCAAAAATTGTTAGGATTAATAGAACCTGGTTTATTCGTTGTAGCAGTCCAAAGGAAAGCGACTCCCAAAATTGGGAATCGATCCGCATACCCATTGCCTGATGGGCGATGAAGCGATGGCATGGCAACGCTGGTAAAGGTTGAATCGCCGAGGCAAAGCCCCCGTCCACCGACGTGATTTAATTTGGTCGGCTGGTGTCGCCGAGGTTACCGGAGTGTGCTGATGAAGGGATGACGGAGCCCCCGGTCCGGACGAGGAGATGGAGTAGATCGATGAGGAGATGTTGCAGCTGCCATGTCACCGAGGTGTTGAAGTAGTTCGCCAGGACATTGGCTCGATGAAGCAACAGTTCGCCATGCCGATGCAGGTCGAACTTGTGACGTGGTCAATACCGCTTGCTTGAAGTGGTCGGGCGGCGATGCCGTGTGCCCCCGCCCGTAATCCGTGGGGCGGTGATGTTGGTAATGATTTATCTTTGGCGCTCAACTCTTGTTCGCTCGCCGAGGTGAGTATCCTAAGAAGTTGAGCTCGGCTGAAAAGCGATTTACATGTCTAGCGCAGTCGGCAGCCGTGGAGCTATATTGCCGGACTGGTTTGACACCGCGTGATGGCGAAGATTACCTCAGAGGAGGATTAAAATTTTATGGGGGCGTGTTAAAAACAATGCGCAATACCTTAGAAGAAAATTCTTTTTAAAAAGGTTGTCGAATATCACGTTCATAAAGAAACATGAATTCGGGTCGGATCTGTATTCGCGTAGGAAACATATCTGAAAAGTGATGCACTAATCGGGAGGTTCCCAGAGTTTGGACGGTCGGATCGAGCCGAATTTTTGATAGGTGGTAGATATAGGAATTCCGCAGCCGATCAACGGTTGGATCTTCCAAAGGACGTCCGTGCTAGATGCTGGACACCACGCTCCAAACTCGTCCGGATTCTCGTCCAGATTCAATACAGCTCCGGTATATCGGAGATTGTCAGAGATTCCTCCATCGGAACTCAACGAAATTTTCCAGGGTCGTTATAGACTCAATTCCGCACAATTCCACTGAAGCAATCATTAAAACAACACTCGAGGAGGCGGTGGCGGCAGATACAAGTTCGCTGTCCAGAAAAACAGCACGGTCGCCCGAGGGCAATGTTGACGTTGAGCCCCCGAGCGCCATGGATGATTCCTCCATGATCTTGATAGAGATCGGAGTTGATGTTGATGACGGACCTCGTCCGAACATGACGATCGGAGGCAGGGCACAATATTCGGTTGAGCCGAGGTGACCAGTCGAGCTGGTGACGAAGATGCCGAAGTCGCAGTTGATCTGCAGGCGAGCCCTCGACCTTTTGCCGAACACACAGCGGAACTCTCAATGAAAGCACCAATGTCGATGTCAAAACCGGCGGATCTCGGGTAGGGGGTCCCGATCTGTGCGTCTAGGCTGATGGTAACAGGAAGCAAGGGACACGATGTTTACCCAGGTTCGGGCCCTTTTGATGGAGGTAAAACCCTACTTCCTGCTTGATTAATATTGACGATATGAGTAGTACAAGAGTAGATCTACCACGAGATCGTAGAGGCTAAACCCTAGAAGCTAGCCTATGGTATGATTGTTGTTGTCTCTATCGACTAGCCTGGACCTGGTTTATATAATGCACCAGAGGCCTAGGATAACAAGAGTCCTAGTCGAATACGCCGGTGGGGGAGGAGTCCTTGTCTTGACCACCAAGTCTTGTGGAATCTTCCTTGTATGCGGCAGCTGTCCGGACTGGCCCACGAGTATACTGCCACGGGGGTCCTCGGCCCAATCTAACAGATCGGGAGATGACGTGATGAGTACCCCCTAGTCCAGGACACCGTCGCCAAGCCAGATCAAGGGCCAACTCGCTGGCCATCCGAGCAGATCGATAGCTACGCCCGCCATCAGTCGATTCGAAGCTTGAACTACGTCGCGGACGCCCGAGGAGACCTGATCTTCGACGGATTCGAGACCGCGATGATCGCTCCCCCTCGCCCCGATGAACATGACTTAAATCTGTCATCGGATCACATCCAAGAGATGGTTCCTGTTGCTGCAACGGCCTTAGAACCAAAGCAGATCGTGCCATCCGAGGCCACAGAGTCCGCGGCGTTGGAGCCGCACACGGACTCGACACCCCGCAGTATTTGCGTCAACGAAACTCCGGACTCGTCTCCGGCTATAAGTTCCGGACCATGTAAGCCTGCGGACACCGAGCTGGATCGGTTTTCTATTTTCGTATTCAGCGCCGCAGACATCTTCCCGCACTCACCTTTGGGTGATGTGATGAACTCTTTAAAGAATTTGTCCTTGGAGAAGGACTCACAGCCGAACTATGTTCGGTTCGAGCTAGAGGCTGATGATGGGGAATTTCGCTTCCCACTCGCCACCCACTTCATAGCCACTGTCAATGACTTAACCGACGTGCTTGATTATGGCTCCGAAGACATCGACGGTATGGACGACGATGCCGACAAGGAGCAAGGGCAAGGCCCGCCATTCACTGGACGTTGGACAACCACCTCTTCGTACAATGTGTACATGGTTGACACACCTAAAAAAGCTAGCGACGATGACAAAGAAGATCCAGTTGCGAATAAACCTTCTAAGACACAATCCAAACGCCGGCGTGCTAAACACCGCTCTAAGCCTCGTCGCTGAAAACATGGCAACACGGGCACTGGAGAAAATAGTTCTCCGGGTGACGCCAAAAACAATGAAGACCCTGTTGGAGCTAGATCCGAACAGGAGGAACAAGACAACGGGCAAGATAACCCTGATAAACAGGCCATGCCCACGACCCGGATGACGATAGTTATCGCCCGCCTCGAGGATGAGGAGAGCCTCGGCAGCGAGGATTTCATCGTGCCTAAGGCACCCCTCGAGCAGGAGCGCTTCAAACGCCAGCTAATAGCTACTGCAAGAAGCCTGAAGAAAAAGCAGCAGCAGCTCCAAGTCGATCAAGACCTACTCATTGACAGATGGACCGATGTCCTGGCAGCCGAAGAATACGGCCTCAAGCGCTCAGCCAATAGTTACCCAAAGCACAGACTGCTACCTCAGTTTGATGAGGAGGCATCAGATCGTATACCTCCCTCGCGCAATCTGGACCGACCACCACGTGGTCGGGATAGTGCGGCAAACCGACCACCCCGCGGTCGGGGTAAAATGGCAACTCAGGCCGAACAACAGCTCGCCCCACTGCCTCGCAAAAACAGGGACATAACAGCTTGGGACCATACATACGACCTTCGACGGGACCTGGACAGTAGAGCAGGACACACCAGATCAATCTACAGATCGCGAGGACGCTTCCCTACTCGGGATGACAGCTACCTAATCGGATGTGACAAACTTAATCATACCCGGGCCGATAGCCGCATACGGACTTCATCGGAGGTGCGTCGTGACGCGGCCCGCTATAGAGGCACCGCACACCCTCTCTGCTTCATAGATGAGGTGCTAGATCACGACTTCCCCGAGGGGTTCAAGCCCATTAATATGGAATCATATGACGGAACAACCGATCCCGCAGTGTGGATCGAAGATTTTATTCTCCACATCCATATGGCCCGAGGAGATGACCTCCACGCTATCAAGTACCTCCCATTAAAGCTCAAAGGACCAGCTCAACACTGGCTAAATAGCCTGCCTGAAAATTCCATCGGCAGCTGGGAGGACTTGGAAGAAGCTTTTCTTGACAACTTCCAAGGCACTTATGTCCGGCCACCTGACGCTGATGACTTAAGTCACATAGTTCAACAACTCGAGAGTCCGCTGAGAAAAATTCGGACTAGGTTCCTAACCAAAAAGAACCAGATCGTCGACTGTCCGAATGCCGAAGCCCTAGCGGCCTTTAAACATAGCATCCGTGATGAATGGCTCGCCCGCCACCTCGGCCAAGAAAAGCCGAGGTCCATGGCAGTCCTCACGGCACTTATGACCCGCTTTTGCGCGGGAGAGGATAGTTGGCTGGCTTGCAGTACAAACACAACCAACAAAGCAGGCCCCTCCGAGGCCAAAAATAGCACCGGCAAGCTCCGGCGCAACAGACACAAACGCCGGAGCAATGGCGATAACACCAATGACACTATAGTTCACGCCGGATTCAGTGGCTCCAAGTCCGGCCAGCGAAAGAAGCCCTATAAAAAGAACGGCGGAGGACCATCCAGCTTGGACCGCATACTCGATTGACCGTGCCAGATACATGGCACCCCAGACAAACCGGCCAACCATACAAATAGAGATTGATGGGTCTTTAAGCAAGCCAGCAAGGTAAATAGCGGAAACAAGGAAGGGGAATCGCAGAGTGAGGACGATGACGAGGAGCCCCGGCAGCCGAACACTAGGGGGCAGAAGAAATTCCCGCCTCAAGTCAAAACGGTGAACATGATATATGCTACACACATCCCCAAAAGGGAGCGCAAGCGCGCACTCAGGGACGTCTATGCGGTAGAGCCAGTCGCCCCAAAATTCAACCCATGGTCGTCATTCCCGATCACCTTTGATCGTCGTGATCATCCAACTAGCATCCGTCATGGCGGTTTGGCCGCATTGGTACTCGACCCAATCATCGACAGATTTCACATGACACGAGTCCTAATGGACGGTGGTAGCAAACTCAACCTGCTCTATCAGGATACAGTATGCAAAATGGGCATTAATCCCTCACGAATCAAGCCCACGATAACTACCTTTAAAGGAGTTATACTGATACGTCTCCAACGTATCTATAATTTTTGATTGCTCCATGCTATATTATCTACTGTTTTGGGCAATATTGGGCTTTATTTTCCACTTTTATATTATTTTTGGGACTAACCTATTAACCGGAGGCCCAACCCAGATTTGCTGTTTTATGCCTATTTCAGTGTTTTGAGGAAAAGGAATATCGGACGGAGTCAAACGGAACGAAATCAACTGGAGAAGTTATTTTTGGAAGGAAAGCCACCGATGGACTTGGAGTGCACATCAGAAAGAAGGAGGTGCTCACGAGGGTGGGGGCACGCCCACCCTGGGCGCGCGCGCCCGCCTCGGGCCTCGCCTCGCGGGCCCCCTTCGTCCATCGACGCATTTCTTTCACCCATATATACCTACGCACCCTAAAACTTCCGTAATGTAAGATAGATCGAGTTCCGCCAAGAAGCCTCAGAGCCACCAAAACCAATCGGGCCCTGTTCCAAGATCACGAGGGGGGAACCTCACCGTGGCCATCTTCATCATCCCGGCGCCTCCATGACGAGGAGGGAGTAGTTCACCCGGGCTGAGGGTATGTACCAAGAGCTATGTGTTTGATCTCTCTCTCATGTTCTTGATTTGGCACGATCTTGATGTATCGCGAGCTTTGCTATTATAGTTGGATCTTATGTTTCTTCTCCCCTACTCTCTTGTAATGGATTGAGTTTCCCCTTTGAAGTTATCTTATCGGATTGAGTCTTTAAAGATTTGAGAACACTTGATGTATGTCTTGCCGTGCGTATTTGTGGTGACAATGGGATATCACGTGATTCACTTGATGTATGTTTTGGTGATCAACTTGCGGGTTCCGCCCATGAACCTATGCATAGGGGTTAGCACACGTTTTCGTCATGATTCTCCGGTAGAAACTTTGGGGCACTCTTTGAAGTACTTTTATGTTGGTTGGATGAATCTGAGATTGTGTGATGCATATCGTATAATCATGACCACGGATACTTGAGGTGACAATGGAGTATCTAGGTGACATTAGGGTTTTGATTGATTTGTGTCTTAAGGTGTAATTCTAGTACGAACTCTAGGGCTATTTGTGACACTTATGGGAATAGCCCAATGGATTGATTGGAAAGAATAACTTTGAGGTGGTTTCGTACCCTACCATGATCTCTATGTTTGTTCTCCGCTATTAGTGGCTTTGGAGTGACTCTTCGTTGCATGTTGAGGGATAGTTATATGATCCAATTATGTTATTATTGTTGAGAGAACTTGCACTAGTGAAAGTATGAACCCTAGGCCTTGTTTCCTAGCATTGCAATACCGTTTACACTCACTTTTACCACTTGTTACCTTGCTGTTTTTATATTTTCAGATTACAAAAACTTATACCTACCATCCATATTGCACTTGTATCACCATCTCTTCGCCGAACTAGTGCACCTATACAATTTACCATTGTATTGGGTGTGTTGGGGACACAAGAGACTCTTTGTTATTTGGTTGCAGGGTTGCTTGAGAGAGACCATCTTCATCCTACACCTCCCACGGATTGATAAACCTTAGATCATCCACTTGAGGGAAATTTGCTACTGTCCTACAAACCTCTGCACTTGGAGGCCCAACAACGTCTACAAGAAGAAGGTCGTGTAGTAGACATCAAGCTCTTTTTTCAAGCGCGCTGTCGGGAGGCTAGGTAAGTGAAGGTATATCATTAGAACTTGCGACCGAATCTTTTTGTTTCTTGTTTTAGCACTAGTCTAGTTTATAAAAGAAAACTACAAAAAAATGGAATTGAGTTTACCTCATATGCTTCATATTTTTAATATCTTTCGTGAGTATGATGGAAAGGAAAATTGTGCCAAAGTGTTAGAAGAAGAATGCATTAAAATGTTTGGCACTAAATCTTTGAATGATGAGCATGATTGCAATGTTGTTAGTATGAACTCCTTGAATATCCATAGTACTAATGATGATTGCACTAGTTATGATGAAAATGCCTCCTATAAACATGTCAATTTTTGTGGAGTAGATTGGGCTTGCAAGTACACACCAGATAGGGAAGATAGATATTGCAAGAGGCATAAGTACTTACAAACCAAATTGTTGCAAGAAGAGCTAGATGAATGTGCTGAAAGATTCAATATTTTTCATGCCCCTTGTGAACTTTGCAATGAACATGGTCATCTAAATCTCCAATGCTATTTGTTTCATGATCAAGTCGTGTCCAAATATTGTGATAATTTGATTACCCTTGAGCATCATAAAGAACTTAGCCTTCTTTTGGGTTATGAAGAAATGAAACGTATAACTGAGGGTATTCCAAAATTTAATCTTGATAGATTTCTCTATTTTGATCTAGAGAAGATTTATATGTATTGTGCGGTGAATTGTATTGAAAATCCTTATATTGCCAATTACATAAAGAAAAGAAAACAAATAGAGGATGAAGAGAATACTAATGAAAGGGAAGAGACTTCCCAATATCCTCCTATTATTTCTTATGATGAATCAGGTAACGAGGAGGAGCCTTCTACTCAACCAATCTCATTAATAAGGAGCTCCAAAAAGAGGATTGAACCCACACATGAGGTGAAGAAGAAGAAAAGAAAAAGGAAGAGAGGTAAAAAGGTATCTCTCCCAAATAAAGTTGCTCCTATTATTGCTGTGCCTCATGAAAATGAAGATGATACACTTGACGATGATCTCGTTATGCATATTGCTTGTTGTGATGATTATGATTGGATCTTTAAAATCTTTTTGGCACTTGCTTGGAAGAATATAATAATTGCTATACTATTGGTGCTATCTGTATTATTAATGATGAGAGTGATTATGCTTATGATATGAAAAGGCCCAAGCTTGGGGAAGCTATGTTTGATGAGGATGACATATTTGAGAATATATTTGCTGTAATTAATGTTTGTCCCAAGCTTGGGGATGCTATGTTTAATAATGATAATATTTTTAGCCTCCCAAGTTTTGATATGCAAAGTTGTTATGATGATCGCATGCCTTCTACCTATGATGATTATATTGATTAAAGTGGGTTTGGAAGAGTGTCAACTTTAGGAAGTAGTGAGCCCACAATATTGGAGGATGTTGAATCTTACAATATTTATTGAAGTGGATTTGGAGAGGTCATGACTTTATTTAGTGATGTATCCACTATCTTGGAAGAGGTTTCAATCGATTATGATGAGAACAAAGTTGCTACTTATGATGATTATTGTGATAAAACTTATGTTATAAAGAGTAGTGATGATTATATTTATAAAACTTGTCATGATTATGAGTACCCTTTCTCTGAACAATACTCTTTTAATGTGGAAACAATTTATAGTATTCAAGTCTCTTATGATACTCCCACTATTCCGAATGAGAAGAATTTTTCTTATGTGGAGAGTAATAAAATTTCTATGCTAGTAGATCATGAAAAGAATGCTTTAGGTGCTGGTTATATTGTTGAATTCATTCATGATGCTACTGAAAATTATTATGAGGGAGGAATATATGCTTGTAGGAATTGCAATAATATCAAGTTTCCTCTCTATGTGCTTAAAGTTTTGAAGTTATGCTTGTTTTACATTCCTATGCAAGTTGATTCTTGTTCCCATAATTTGTTTGCTCACAAAATCCCTATGCATAAGAAGTGGGTTAGACTTAAATGTGCTAGTCATATTCTTCGTGATGCTCTCTTTATGTTTCAATTCTTATCTCTTATGTGAGCATCATTGAAATCATCATGCCTAGCTAGGGGCGTTAAACGTTAGCGCTTGTTGGGAGGCAACCCAATTTTATTTTAGTTTCTTACTTTTTGGTTCTGTTTAGTAATAAATAATCCATCTAGCTTCTGTTTAGATGTGGTTTTATGTTTAATTTAGTGTTTGTGCCAAGTGGAACCTTCGGGAAGACTTGGGTGAAGTCTTTATGATCATGCTGTAAAAAACAGAAACTTTAGCGCTCACAAGATTAGCTAGAACGTTTTTCTGGAGAGTGATATTTAGTTGATTCTTTTTGAAGATGATTACTAGACAAATTACTCAGGTCCACCAATTAATTTTAGAATTTTTGGAGTTCCAGAAGTTTGCGTTAGTTGCAGATTACTACAGACTGTTCTGTTTTTGACAGATTCTGTTTTTCATTGTGTTGTTTGCTTATTTTGATGAATCTATGGCTAGTAAAATAGTTTATAAACCATAGAGAAGTTGGAATACAGTAGGTTTAACACCAATATAAATAAAGAATGAGTTCACTACAGTACCTTGAAGTGGTGTTTTGTTTTCTTTCGCTAACGGAGCTCACGAGTTTTCTGTTAAGTTTTGTGTTGTGAAGTTTTCAAGTTTTGGGTAAAGATTCGATGGACTATGGAATAAGGAGTGGCAAGAGCCTAATCTTGGGGATGCCCAAGGCACCCCAAGGTAATATTCAAGGATAACCAAGTTGCCTAAGCTTGGGTATGCCCTGAAGGCATCCCTCTTTCGTCTTCGTTCATCGGTAACTTTACTTGGAGCTATATTTTTATTCACCACCTGATATGTGTTTTGCTTGGAGTGTCATGTCATTTTATTTTGTTTTGCTTGCTGTTTGAATAAAGTATAAAGATCTGAAATTCTTATATGTGGGAGAGTCTTCACATAGTTGCATAATTATTCGACTACTCATTGATCTTAACTTATATCTTTCGGAGTAGTTTGTCATTTGCTCTAGTGCTTCACTTATATCTTTTAGAGCATGGTGGTAGTTTTATTTTGAAGAAATAGATGAACTCTCATGCTTCACTTATATTATTTTGATAGTCTTAAATAGCATGGTAATTTGCTTAAATAATCCTAATATGCTAAGCATACAAGATTTGTAAGAATTCTTATGAGTGTGTTGAATACTAAGACAAGTTTGATGCTTGATGATTGTTTTGAGATATGAAGATGGTGATATTAGAGTCATGCTAGTTGAGTAGTTGTGAATTTGAGAGATACTTGTGTTAAAGTTTGTGATTCCCGTAGCATGCACGTATGGTGAACCATTATGTGATGAAGTCAGAGCATGATTTATTTATTAATTGTCTTCCTTATGAGTGGCGGTCGGGGACGAGTGATGGTCTTTTCCTACCAATCTATCCCCCTAGGAGCATGCGCGTAATACTTTGCTTTGATAACTTCTAAATTTTTGCAATAAGTATATGAGTTCTTTATGACTAATGTTGAGTCCATGGATTATACACACTTTTCCTTCCTTCCACCATTGCTAGCCTCTCTAATACCACACACCTTTCGCTGGTATCATACACCCACCTTATACCTTCCTCAAAACAGCCACCATACCTACCTATCATGGCATTTCCATAGCCATTCCGAGATATATTGCCATGCAACTTTCCACCGTTCCGTTTATTATGACACGCTCCATCATTGCCATATTGCTTAGCATGATCATGTAGTTGACATCGTATTTGTGGCAAAGCCACCGTTCATAATTCTTTCATACATGTCACTCATGAATCATTGCATATCCCTAAGACAAATGGAGGCATTCATATAGAGTCATATTTTGTTCTAAGTATCGAGCTGTAATTGTTGAGTTGTAAGAAAATAAAAGTGTGATGATCATCATTTTTAGAGCATTGTCCCAGTGAGGAAAGGATGATGGAGACTATGATTCCCCCACAAGTCGGGATGAGACTCCGGACGAAAAATAAAAAAAGAGAGAAAAAAAGAGGCCATAAAAAAATAGAAAAGGCCCAAATAAAAAAATAAAAAAATATTAAAAAATGAGAGAAAAAGAGAGAAGGGACAATGCTACTATCCTTCTACCACACTTGTGCTTCAAAGTAGCACCGTGATCTTCATGATAGAGAGTCTCCTATGTTGTCACTTTCATATACTAGTGGGAATCTTTCATTATGGTCGTGGTTTTGTCACGGCAGATGTCCTTGTGCAAGGACTTAGTCGTGGAGCCATCACAACTAGGAAGCTTAAAGGGGTTAATCGGGACAAAGGACACGAGAGGTTTTATACTAGTTCGGCCCCTTGCGGTGAAGGAAAGCCTACGTCTAGTTGGGTTGGTATTACTTGATGTTTCGATGACCAGGGAGCGAGATACACTATGCCCGGCTCTCGACGGATTGTTTCTTGCCCTAAGCCGCCAGCAGGTCATCCACTTATATACATGGGTTGACGCCCTGCGGCTTACAGAGTCCCGGCCGGCTTATAACAATGTCCGGCTCGGTGACTAGTTAAATCTACCTTACGATACAAGTCTTGCCATGACGGTGGTTTACTATAACGGGCCTTAAGTCGCCCGTGGGCTTAAGCCCTTTATTGAATCGCCATCTTCATGCTTGGTCTTGGGCTTCTTTCTGGTGAGTCTTCTTTGCATAACCCGGACCCTCCTGGGCGGCTTACACAAATAGTCATATCCCCAACATTAGGCCCCAGATTGATTTGAACCTGTTCATGTCAGTCTTAAAATATCTTTAAAGAATAAATCTTCAGTCTTCTAACTGTTGCAGAAGGTTTTCTTTAACCCGCCATGACGTCATCTTTTGGATCTGTGTTAACCCGGCGTGACGTCATCCTTTCTTAAATTCCTTTTTTCTATTCCACCGTATCTTTCAACGGATCTCTGCCTTTATTGACCGCTCCGAAAATCGAGGCGTCGGGGCCGCTGGATAATAACTCTTATCTCCTCGTTTCTCGTGCTGTCTCAGTTATCTTCTCCTTATAAATAGGTGCGACATAGGTCTCTCATTCTCCTCCTTCCAGTCGTCTTCTTCCTCTTGCCTCTCGAGCTCCGCCGCCGCCGCTGTCGAGCTCCCTGTCTTCATTGCCTTAGGCCGCTGCATCAACCTGGTTGGATCAGAGAAACGCGACGAACCTCCGCAGCTCTTCCAGATCCGTACGTACCCTTTCCTTCCTTGCTTTGGTCCGCATTAAAGCTTCTTCGAGTTCGTCAGAGTTCATCGCCATTAGAGCCAAACCCTTGTTAGCTTTCCTCTTCAACGCCTCTTCTGATCTGAGAATGATATAAAATGGCCGCGGTAGTTGATTTCACACTTGTTTTAGGTAAAAAAACAGATCCCTTTCTCTGTATAAAAAGCCTCATTCGAGCCTATGAACACATCTGTGTCAGTTTTTAGGTCTAGAAAATTTTCTTATCAGAACAGACCTTTGATCTCAAATTTTAGCAGAAGATTATGAAACCTGTTTTTATCACCCGGAAAACTTCTTCTGTTAAATGCCCTTAAACATAACTGTCCAGGTGTCCGGTTTAAATGAATGACACTGACCTGTGAACCTTGCCTACTTCTCATGATTTTGACAAATTTTGAACTACTCTTGATGCTTGTAGCGGCTTAAATATTGTCGCATTATCATCCTTATATCATTAGGCCCCTTTGTAAGCTGCTACCTTCGTAATTTAGATATTTTCTCCCGGGTTACAATTTGAACCGGAACTTCTTATTTTGTAATAGGCCAACTGTTGTCATGGCACCTAAGGCGACCAAAGCCCTCAGAATTCGTGAATCGGGTCCCATCCACGGTCACTAAGAGTAAACTCGCTGAGTTTGTGAAGTCTGGCCATCTGCCAAAAAAGGAAGTCATGTCTTATCGTGTTCCTGATCCGTCTGAAGAGAAGCCTCAACCCAAAGAAGGGGAGGTGATAGTTTTCACGGATCACATGAACCGGGGATTTGCCCCTCCTGGCTCAAAATTCTTCAGGGAAGTTTTGATTTTCTTTGATCTTAGACCTCAAGACATTGGACCCAATTCCGCGTCAAACCTTTGCAATTTTCAAGTCTTCTGCGAGGTGTACCTGGGAGAGGAGCCAAGTCTGCTTTTGTTCAGAGAACTTTTTTATTTGAACCGGCAGAATGAACGTGCTAACGGGCCTAGTCTTGAGCTTGGCGGCATCTCGATCCAGCGGCGGAGAGACTGCCTTTTTCCTTACGCTGAGCTGGCGAGTCACCCAAAAGATTGGAACCATACGTGGTTCTACTATGAAGACACTTCACCGGCTGATGAAAAACCTTTGCCCGGCTTTCGTGCCCTGCGCCTTGAGTCCAACCATCAGCTGGCGGATAAATTAACCGCTGTTGAGCGCCTGCCTCTCAATCCCACCATCAAGAAGATCAAAGCTCTTTTAGGAAACGGGTTAAATGGCATCAATCTGGTCCGGGTCTGGGTCACATGGCGAATACTTCCATTAAGTCGCCGCTCCGGCTTAATGTGTACTTATACCGGCGAGAAGGATGATCCATTGCGTCATAGTCCTAACGACTTACTAGATGATGTGATAGATGCTACAACCCAGTCACTGCTGAAGGAGGGCTGTCGGTGTCAAAACCGGCGGATATCGGGTAGGGGATCCCGAGCTGTGCGTCTAGGCGGATGGTAACAGGAGACAAGGGACACGATGTTTTACCCAGGTTCGGGCCCTCTTGATGGAGGTAAAACCCACGCCCCGCTTGATTAATATTGATGATGTGTGTTACAAGAGTGGATCTACCACGAGATCAAAGAGGCTAAACCCTAGAAGCTAGCCTATGGTATGATTGTTGTTCGTCCTATGGACTACAACCGTCCGGTTTATATAGGCACCGAGAGGGCTAGGGTTACACAAAGTCGGTTACAAAGGTAGGAGATCTACATATCCAGACGCCAAGCTTGCCTTCCACGCCAAGGAAAGTCCCATCTCTCAACACGGGACGAAGTCTTCAATCTTCTATCTTCATAGTCTTGGAGTCCGCCGATGATGATAGTTCGCTATCCGGACACCCCTAGTCCGAACTCCCTTAGTAGCCCCGAACCCGGCTTCAAAGAACGACGAGTCCGGCGCGCAGATATTGTCTTCGGCGTTGTAAGGCGGGTTCTCCTTCAAACTTCATGTTCCCGCCGAATAGTGTCCGCTTCCTTATAAATGTTGCGCTCCTTGGCTTTACGCCTAATAATGGCCTTCTTCCACGGTCGATTTAATGCGAAAGGCTAGGGTATTTTTACATTTTACCCCTAGCCGTGCGAACGAGCCGCCTATAAGAGAGGCGAGGATCTAGATCCAGCTCACACCATCCTCCATCCGCAAGTTCTCATCAAGCGCCTCGACAAAAAATCCATTCCATCATGGATAGCCGACGCGCTCCTCCTCTCGCGCCTCCCAGCCCTAAGCCAGAGATTGGGGAGATGCTGGCCCACACAATGAGCTAGTGGCACTCCAAACCGAGGGATATCTTCCCCAGCTTTCATGGTTCCGGTTCGAGCGGACTAGCCACCTACAAGGGTGGAAAGCAAAGGAGAGCGCCCCAACCCTTCCAAAGGGGCGGGTATGCTTTGTCCCCTATCTAATAAGGGGACTCGGATTTCCCATACATCCGCTTTCTCCGGGCTCCTAGAGTTCTACGGACTCCAGCTTCACCACCTCACGCCCGCCTCCATTTTGCACATCATGGGCTTCAGAGCTTTTGCGAGCTGTTCTTGGGCATCGAGCCCCATTTTGCGCTGTGGAAGAGATTGTTTTGTCTCGCACTCGCTCTCATGAGGGGTCGATATATCAAGTGGGCGGAGCCAAATATGGCGATCGCCGGACCGCTATCTATCCGCACCCGAAGAAGGCGCCCAAGACTGGCCTTCGAATGGTTCTACATGGAGGACGCCCCTCTGCCGGATCTAGTTCGGATCGGCCTCCCGGAGTTCAACAATGCTCCCTTGAAGAAACGCCTGAGTTGGTGCCCGCGGAGCCCTCAACGGGAAGATGATAGGAGCGTCCATTATCTAATGGGCCGGATTAGGTTACTGGCCCACTCCGGATTGACCATGATTGGAGTCATGGCCACGTGCATTATGCGAGGGGTGCAGCCACTCCAATATAGGGGCCACCCTATGTGGGATTTCAACGAGGAAGATGACACCACCCGTCATGGCCGCAAAGGGCCAGGCTCGGCAGCCGATCTGGCAAAGATCCTGTCCGGCTTGTACAAGGGAGAGGAGGAGGACTTCTCCGCATGAATCCGCTGAATGGATTTTCTATGAATAACCCTCGAGCTGGGTAAGCGGATGTTCATCTACCCGATCCATACTTTTAAAGTCAAGTATCTTACTCGTGATTTCGACGCAGAGCTGCGCCGGACGTGGAGGGCATACGGCCTAACTCCACAGCCCGAGGATCCGAACGATCCTTGATTCGACCTCCAAGAGGATCCGACATAAAGGTGGAGCTGATTGACGGGTGTTCCACCAACGTAGCATAGACAATGCCCTAGTCGCCATTACTACCGACTACCCCGGTTTGTTTCGCCTCCTGTGACTACGACCGAGGTCTTGACACCATCATTTGATCCGCGCCAATTCGACCATCCCATACCGATGGTGCATCGCAGGAGGTGCCTTTAAGGCGGAAGTTAAACTCACGCGGCCGACCAACAAGGGTCATCCGCCCAAAGAAGCGGAAGAGGAGTGCAACGCGAACCAAACGCCGCCCGAACGGTATGGAGCACCGCTATTTTTAAGGGAAGGATCCTGTGGAGGTATATTAATGCTCATAACTTTTCCAGAAGAGCGCCACGGACAAAGGTCCGGAGAGGTTGCTAATCAAGCCTCCGCCAGCCATGCTCCAACGCATGGTCCGGAGGGAGGCGAATACAAGGCATGAGCGGACGCCTCCGACGGAGGATGCCGACAGCTGTCCACCACCCGGCTCGAGGTGGAGAGTGCCATGAATCACAAAGGCCGCCGGACAGTTCTTCATGACGCGTGTTTCTCCCCGAGGCGTTAAATGCCTTTGATGCGGAACGCGCACTCCGTGCCGCCAAGATGGGTTAACCAGAGCCACGAGCAAGATGTGAAAGACATACGGGTAAGTAATTTTAATAGTTATATATGCCAAGAGTCCCGAGACTTAAAATAGTTGAAATAACTGATTTAAGCATCAATTATTATGCAGGATCTTACGGAGAAGAATACCCATCTGTCCCAGAGCTCCAAGAGTGCAAGGCCCAACTTGAGGCTGCATCTGCCGCCTGGGGAGACACAGAGACCCCCACCGGTAAGACGACTTTGAAAAGATAATTATTTAACAAAGTGCGGCGTGAATCGACAATAATATTGCAGAGGGCGCCGGACTAGATCCGACAAGCAACAGCTACGCGTCGCCTAAAGGCCGGCGAGAGGGTGCTTATGAAGGTGCAGCAGAGAGAAACAAGCTCCAAGATGCCCACACCCAGCGAGGAGAAGAGCTGAAAGGTGTTCGGGCCCACTGTATGGCTCCGTGAAGGAGAATCAGCCATGGGCATTTATAGTAAGTGCTTGAACAAATTCCTTTGAAAAGAAGAATTCGCGAGGAAGTCGATTGACGTAAATATGTCTTTAGGTGTGCTCACTGTGTCGCCTCATGGAGGAAATGCCAGGTCAACGGGTGACCAACTTCCCGAGCTGGTGCAATTGCTCGAACGTGTTCGGCAAAGCGGCGAGTGGCGCTGCTCATGCTTTATGGCCATCCGCCTCCCTACCCGAGGGCCTTGGTGAGCTTGCCGAGAAGCTTCAGGAGCACGGCGACGCCTCCGCTTGTGGAAGATATCGACCTGCCGTCAGGCGCCAGGAGGCTGGGCCATGGTGAAGACACGTTACCGGAAGGCTGACCCAAACCACATGGCCGAGGTCGGACTCATGGGCCTGATGGGAAGGAGATCCTCGTGAGTTTGATGTACGACCAAGTAGAACTGGTCATGAATATTCCCAACAGGATCAGAATTAGACAGCCCGTTAGATGGGATTGAGGAGGAGTACAATCGGTCGGTTTGACGATGTAATTTGAAATGACATGTAAAATGCCTTCTAGCCGGATTGTAGATCATTTGTCTTTGTGGACTGCTTCGCTTCAACCTCGGGACCCAACAGTCCGAGTGTGTCCGAATACCCTTACGGTTATAAAAGAACCGGGCATGCATGGAGACAAGGCATCGGGTCATAATTGCTTTATCGCATAAGTGCCCAACTAGTTATGTTATATTACATGGTTAGTAAGAAACATCTTCCAGGAGAATAGTTCCGTTAAGGGTTCCTTTTTCGGGAGGCATGCCCTAAAGTGCAATGCCGGATCGCGAAAATAGCGTAAAAGCATCCGGGGCAGATAAATAAGTAAGTAATAAATCATATTTCAAGTCACCGATCGAATATTCTCTTAAGAATGCTAGCTTTCGGCTTCACCTACCGAGGTACACATCCGGCTGACCCGGCAAGAGCGATCGCAGAGGTGCTCCTTTACCTCCTAGCCGAACAATCGGGAACGAGGGGTAAGCACAGAGCCAGCAACCCAGCTTGGCCAAAACTTAAGTCATATCGATGCATACAATGGTGAATAAAAGGTACATGCGAAGTATGACACATGTATTGGGCATGAAGCCCGTATGAATAAGCTTCGCTGAAGAAGCCCTGGGTATAATGAGTGCCAGGAGCACATCAAGTGTGTGCGAACAAAGCGCAAATCAGCCTATAAAAGGTATTGAAAAAAAAGTGGGAATAAGGAGGGGGACAAGAGACAGAAAAATATAAAAAGGTGGATGGGGAGTGAGACGAACTCGAGTCCGCGTTAGGCGAGAATCTTCGGAGACGGGCTGCGCTCCATGGGTTCAGCTCGAGTCGGTTGTCGATGCGCGTTACGAGACGGTATGCTCCGCCGGTCGACTTGGTCGATGATGAAGGGACCTTACCACTTGGGCTTAAGTTTGTCCTTTTCTTGTCCGCAGCGAGAACAAGTTCGCCAACATTGTAAGTTTTGGCCCGTGCTTCTACGCTTTGATATCTTCGAGCTCGCTGGCGATAAAATGCGGAACGAGCCTTTGCCACGTCCCCGCCTCCTCTAAGGCGTCCAAACTGTCCCGCCGATCCAACTCGCTTTCTTTCTTCGTACATGCGCATTACGAGGTGAGTCATGAATTATATTGCAGGCGAACTGCTCTCTGCCAGATACCATGAAAAATGGTGGGAATCCAGAGTTCGGTTTGGCGTGGTCCGCAGCCCCAGAGTACGGAGTCGAGCTCCTCTACCCAAAGGCGTGTTAGATTCCTTGAGGGACCGCACTAGTCCGGGTTTGATGCCGCCATGATTAGACCATTTGCTCGCTCGACTTGACCGTTAGTTTGGGGGTGATAGACCAAGCGTAATCGAGCTTGATGCCCATGTTTTTGCACCGAGTTTAACCTCGTCGGCCGTGAAGTTCGTGCTGTTATCGTGATGATGCTGTGGGGACGCCAAAACGGTGTACTACCCGGATATGAAGTCTATCACCGGTCCGGATTCTGCCGCTTTAACCGCTTGGCCTCAATCCATTTGGTGAATTTGTCCACCATGACCAATAAGTATTTGTGCTTGTGGGTTCCCCCTTTAAGGTGTCCAACCATGTCAAGCCCCCAGACCGCGAACGGCCATGTAATGGGTATAGTTTTGAGGGCGGTGGGTGGCATGTGGCTCTGATTAGCAAAGAGTTGGCAACCGACGCATCGCTGGACTAAGTCCCGAGCATCCGCTCGGGCTGTCGGCCAATAAAATCCTCAGACGGAAGGCCTTGTTTACAAGGGCCGGGCTGCAGCGTGGTGCCCGCCGAGTCCGGCATGAATTTTTGCCAGAGATTTCGCCTTCCTCTTCGGAGATACACCTTTGAAGGACTCCGGTTGTGCTTTTCTTATAAAGTTCTCCTCATGGACCTTGTAGGCTTTAGATCGCGAACTATGCAATGGGCCTCATTTTGGTCTTCGGAAGTTCCTGCCGCATTAAGTAGGCTAGGAATGGTTCTATCCACGGGCAATTACTGCCATTATTTCGTGAGTCAAGGTGTTATTTCATTGGTCGAGCCGATTGTGTCGTAATGGTCTCGAGTTAGGTGATGCGGTGGCTCCGGATTGTTATTTCGGACTCCTCTTCCCATAATACGGATGGCTTAAAGAGCCATTCCAGAAGATGTTTGGAGGGACGGCGTCTCGTTTCAGCTACCGATGCGTGCTAACACGTCCGCTGCTGGTTATTATCCTGCTACATGGTGGAATTCGAGTCCTTCAACCGAGCTGACATTTTAGGACGGCGCTATGTAAGCTGCCATTTTTGGATCTTTACGCCAAAGTCTCCATTTACTTGGGATATTGCGAGGTTTGAATCTCGCACCTCTAGGCGTTGAATGCCCATGGAGATTGCCATCCGGAGGCCATGTAGAAGGGCCTCAGATTCGCCGCGTTGTTGGAGTCCATGTACATTATTTGAAGTACGATTGATTGTGTCTCCGCTAGACGCCAGACGACGCCAAACCCCCAAGCCAGCCAACATTTTGGATCCGTCGAAATGCATGATATAGTTGAGTACGCGCCATACTCTTTAGGGAGTTCGTCTTCGTCCATTCGGACGAAGTCAGCCGAAACTCGCGATTTTATAGCTCGCCGTGGTTTGTAGGTTATGTCAAATGGTAAGAGCTCGATAGCCCATTTTGCAATCCCGCCGCTAAGGCCACGATTGTTTATAATATCGTTGAGAGGTACTTGAGGCCACCGTTATTGAACACTCTTGAAAGTAGTGTCACAGCTTCCGGATGCTATGAACACCGTGACACGCTATCTTTTGATAATGTGGGTACCGGATTTGCATGGAGTTAGAACAATTGGATACGTAGTACATTGGTTTTGAAGAGGGAATCGTGCCCTTCTTCGCTTTCGCTCAACGACGAGTACCGCAATGACAATTTGATGTGTTGCTGCGATATATAATAGCATAGGTTCGCCCAGGTTGGGTGCGCCGAACCGGATTTGTTGCCAAGATGGCCTTTATTTCTTCGAAGTCCGGTTGTGGCAGCATCCGCCCATTCAAATGTTCGGGTCGGAGGAGGCGGTAGAGGGCGAGCCTTTTCTCCCAAACGGAGATGAAGCGACTTTAAGGCCGCCACGATCCGGTTAGTTTTTGTATCTGCTTGAGGTCTTTTGGAATATCCAATTGTGACAGAGCTCGGATTTTGGCCGGGTTTGCTTCAATTCCTCTACCGGATACGATGAAGCCAAAGAGCTTTCCGGCTGGTACGCCGAAGACGCATTTTTCCGGATTGAGCTTAATGTCATATGCTCGGAGGTTGTCGAATGTCACCCTCGGGCTCTTGCCGTATTTGAGATAGATCGCTTATGTTTGGGTGGGCGGGTGGAATTAAGTTCGGAACCCTGCCCGGTCGGAGGCTCAAAGGCCAAGAAGCTTCCGGATTCGGAAGCTTGGTTTGCTGAGCGCTTTCCAACAAATCTGGTCCGATGCCTGACTTTAGGTTCAGTATTTGATTAGCGTCCGCCCTCCGCTGGAATCCGGCATGGAGGATCCGAATCCGGACATAGTTGGATTTTAACATAGAAGAAGAGTCGCCAGATTGTTCCTCTACCACGACAACGTGGTGGGTAACCTGGGAGAGTTAATTTTCTCGATCGGTTTTAAGCCTAATCTGATCATAGTCGGTAGCGACTCCCAGGGCAGCGATGCGATCCAAGAGCTCGTTTACGGAGGAGAGCTCAATCGGATCTAGCTGCTTGGCGAATTCCGAGCTGACGTGAAGATCGCTTTTAATGACTTGAGAGGTCATTGTCGGGGCGGTGGCCGAACAGGCGGTCATGAGAAAACCGCCTAGCCGGATAGTCTGGCCGGCGACCAAAGCTCCCTTAACGACGGCGCCGTCTTTAAAGACGGGAAAAGGCATCCTTCCTGATGGTGACGGCACAGAGGAACTCTCAATGAAAGCACCAATGTCGGTGTCAAAACCGCGGATCTCGGTAGGGGTCCCAGCTGTGCGTCTAGGCGGATGGTAACAGGAGACAAGGGACACGATGTTTTACCTGTGTTCGGGCCCTCTTGATGGAGGTAAAACCCCACGCCCTGCTTGATTAATATTGATGATGTGTGTTACAAGAGTGGATCTACCACGAGATCAAAGAGGCTAAACCCTAGAAGCTAGCCTATGGTATGATCGTTGTTCGTCCTATGGACTACAGCCGTCCGGTTTATATAGGCACCGGAGAGGGCTAGGGTTACACAAAGTCGGTTACAAAGGTAGGAGATCTACATATCCGTATCGCCAAGCTTGCCTTCGACACCAAGGAAAGTCCCATCCGGACACGGGACGAAGTCTTCAATCTTCTATCTTCATAGTCTTGGAGTCCGGCCGATGATGATAGTTCGGCTATCCGGACACCCCCTAGTCCGGAACTCCCTCAAGGGCACTGTAACTAGCAATGCCTTCGGCTTACTTCCCTTCTGCAAGAAGAACCCGGCCCCTGCAGTGAGTTACTAATCTTAATAAATATTCTTTAACATGTTATACCTTCTTGTACTTAAGATTCCTTATCTCTTCCACAGGCTGATGACAACTTTTGGAAGGTTCAATATGACCATGAAGCTGCCAAACAAGCCAGGGCAGCCAAGAAAACCGAAAGGAAGGCCGCCAAGACGGGCACCTCAAAAAATAAGAAACCCAGCGCCTCTGATTTGTTCAAATTGGATGACTCTTCTTCAGATGAGGAAGAGGTAATTCCTTATTTTCTTAACTCCTTTGTTGTTATTTTATTGACATTTCCGCCTTTCAGGAGGATACAGGGAACAACCAAGCTCCTGGCGAAGAGGTAACTATAATCTCCTCCGACTCAGAGCCTTTGCCAAAGCACAAAATCCGTCGTGTGACCCGGAAAGTAAGATTTTCACATCCTCTAGCTTATCAAGATCCTCAATTTCTTTTGAAGCAACAACAGCTTGAAAACCGGAGGCAGACCCGGACCAGCAAGGATGCAGAGCTCTCTTCCGGCCTACCCGACGTAAACAGGAAGCGTCGGACTGAGGTCATCTCTGATTTACGTTCTGTTTATCCTTTGGCGGGTTTAATTCGTCAACCTCTCAATTCGTCTGACTCCAATTATCAGGATACCTCTCCTTCCTCCGGCGAATCTATGCAATCAAATATGCCGGCCTTCAAGACTGCCCCTGGGTAATATACCTTTGTTATCTTTATGCTTTACCCTACTCATATTTTTATACTCACCCTTCTGTTTTGTCCACAGCGTGCAGGTGAAGCCCAGTAAGAGGGCAAAAGGAATAAGCCATCCAAGACCCGTAGCAATCGAGCTGAACTCGAACAATCGCCTCGATGCTTCCACTCATCTCGCCACCTGAACCGGCTTCTGAAATTCCAGCGCCATCTTCTGACCCGCCTGCCGAAGATACTTTCAACAACTCCGATAACCTGGAAATTCCTAGCCCGGTCAAGACGACTGGCCCGAAGGTTGAAATCTTGAAAAGCCAGTTTGTTGAACCAGTATGACCTCACCGTCTTGCCGATGTTCGCTAAGGAAGAATTACTTAACGCGAAAGGCCAAACAAGACATCGCTGATTATACTCACTTAAGCATTGGTGATATAGTCTCGGGCTATTTGAACCAAGTACATAGCAGCCGCGACCTGGAAATTGACATGGTGAAACAAATACAACACAAATCTGAGGTATAACTCATGCTATTTTTCTGAATCTTACTTACTGTGCCAGCCCCCAAGTCTACTGCTTATGAATAAATATGCTGTAGACTTAGAGATCTGCTTACTGTTAGTTCATCCAGTTTAAAAGAGAACGTTTTTAACCCGGTTATAATATGATAACTTTTAAACGTGCGATACACATTAGCCCCCAAGTGTCAAGTATCTTTATTTGTAAAGTGCTTGAGACTTTAATATGCTTAATCCAGCATGATAAACTAAAATTTTCTTCAGCATACATTAGCCCCCAAGTGTCAAGTATCTTTACTTGTAAAGTGCTTGGGACTCAATGATGTCTTACCATAACCTTGATTATAACCCGACATCAACGCAGGCCTCCACCAGTCAATTTGAGTCGGAGATTGCTGACCTGAAGACTCGGCTGGCAGCCCAAGAACTTGAAATTCAAAAAGCCAACTCCAAATTTGCTTTCAGCGTCTCTGAACAAGAGAAGTTGAAGAAGAATTTTGATGCGGAGAAGAAAATCTGGGCAGATGAAAAGGCCTCACTTGTAACCCGGGCCAAGTCAGCAGAAGCATCACTTGCCGAAGCCACTGCCGAGCTGTCCGGCTTAAAGCGCCAAATATCTCAAATGGTCTCAGCAATCTTCGGTAAGTTACTATGTATAATCTTGAATATCACAATGGTTCCTTTGATGCCTATTTTAATTGTTAACTCCGGCTCACCTTATATGTATAAACGCAGGCCCTAGGAGCACAAACCTCAAGCAGAATATGCTGATCAAGCTTAAGGCGGTGTACACTCTGGTGGAACAGCTATACACCGGGTCACAACGTGCTTTGGCCGTTGTGGCTTTATCAAATGATGCTCCCTATCTCCTGCAGGATGTGCTCAAACGGCTTGCCGTGTTACCCCAACGGATTCAGGAGCTAAGGCGGACATCTGCTAGAACTAGGGCCATAGCCGCTTTAAGCCGGGCCAAGGCGTTGCTTCCAGAATTAGACCTGGCAGACGTTGCTGTTGGATATCCCAGTTTGAAGGAGGACGGCTCTGTATTCGATGAATCAGATTTCACCGCCTGTGTGAGAGTCGTACGTCCTGTGGCCACCATCATTGGCAATGATATTGATCTTACCAAGTATCAGCCGGGTTATGACAACGAGAACCGAAGGATTCCAACTCCTCATTATGATGACGTCAGCCTAATTCCTCCAACTCGTAAGCATACCTTTTCTCCTGAAGTTGACCCAGCCAGTTTAATTGATGATGAAGCTGAATTTGAAGCCTTAAGCGGCATTGACTGGACCTCGTCAACCTTCCAGGACAAAGTAGCAGACGGAGAGGTGGAGAAGGATAACCGGGAATCTTCAAGCCCACCAAAGGAGTAACTCGCCTGGTGCTATGTCTTTGAAAAAATGATGCTTCATTATTCAGACTCGGGGAGTCTTGTAATAGGGTAGAAAAAACCTCTTAACTCTGTCATGCCTTCGCGCATGTTTGTGGAGCTTAATATTGTCATAAGCCGCTATCTTTATATACTTTCGGCTTATGTTAATTGTTCCTTGACGCCCAAAACTTTCTTGCTTTATCCTGTGTATAAAACAAAAAACAGAATTCCCTTGGCGACTTATCACACCCGGGGTCATATAGAATAATGATAACCTGGAGTCTGAACCAAAACATCATAAAAAACCGCCGGCTTATGATTAGGACCATAACAATATACCTGCTATCTTATTTGAAGCATACTTTGCCGGCTTATGTGATCCAAAAAGCAGAAAGTTTAACCTCTGAAAATTGGCACATATAATGTTTACCTGGTCCTTAATAATACTTTCAGAGTGTAATGAATAATAAACTTAATTTTCAAGGGCCTCTGATTCGAATACGATCAGTAGAACCGTTCCAAAGGGGTTAAGCTAAGATTCAGATACGATCATATAGCCCCCAATGGCTTTGGCGATGCCGATCAAGTGGGTATCGACAGCTATGTTCTCTTTGGTTCGAATACGACCTATGTTTGAATAGGAAGCCCCCAAGTGACCATGAGAGTTGTTTAATGACGCTGATTCGAATATGATCAACGTCAGACCCACAAAGGTTAAGCTATTATTCAAATATGACCAAGAAGCCCCCAAGTGGGTTTGGCAGTATGCCGATCAAGTGGGTATCGATAGCTATGTTCTCTTTGGTTCGAATACGACCTATGTTTTCCATGAAGCCCCCAAGTGACCATGGCTAGATTCAGATATGATCATAAGCCGAACCAAAGGGAAAGCTGGATTCAGATATGATCCGTTCCCTGTTGGTAGTGTCCACCACCTGATAAAGAAGACATAAAAACATTCTTTATGGGAAAAAAGGACAGAGGTCCTACTTTATTGCTTTATGTAATATACACATTGCTAAAAAAGGAAAAACATATATATCCCGAGAGCCGGTGGCTCAAGTATAGTAAGGCCGAAGATGAGCTATGTTCCACGGCCGGCAGGTCTCTTCCTCCGACTTACGTGAGTCTTTGTGCTCTCGAACATCGATAAGGTAGTATGACCCGTTGTTCAGGTTTTTACTGACCACAAAAGGTCCTTCCCAAGGAGGGGATAGCTTGTGCATATCAGAGTGATCCTGGATGAGCCGGAGCACTAAATCACCTTCCTGAAAGGCCCTGCTTCTAACCCGGCGGCTATGATAGCGGCGCAGGTCTTGCTGGTAAATCGCCGAGCGGGCTATTGCCAAATCTCGCTCCTCATCCAACAAGTCAAGTGCATCCTGACGAGCTTTTTCATTATCAGCCTCAACGTACGCCGCCACTCGGGGTGAGTCATGCCGGATGTCACTTGGCAGAACCGCCTCTGCTCCATACACCATGAAGAAAGGTGTATAACCTGTAGATCTGTTAGGCGTTGTGTTGATACTCCATAGCACAGAGGGTAACTCCTCCACCCAACAACCCGGAGTTTGCTGTAAGGGAACCAAGAGCCGGGGTTTGATAACCTTCAAGATTTCTTGATTAGCTCTCTCTGCTTGACCATTAGATTGAGGGTGAGCAACAGCCGAAACATCAAGGCGGATGTGTTCTCGTTGACAGAACTCTTCCATGGCACCTTTGGAGAGATTAGTACCATTATCAGTTATAATGTTGTGTGGAAAGGCAAAGCGAAAGATCACCTTTTTCATGAACTGAACCGCCGTGGCTGCATCACACTTACTGACCGGCCCCGCTTCAACCCACTTGGTAAATTTATCCACTGCCACCAACAGGTGTGTCTTCTTATCCTTAGACCTTTTGAAAGGTCCGACCATATCAAGCCCCCAGACTGCAAACGCCCAAGTAATTGGAATCATCCTCAATTCTTGAGCCGGCACATGCGCTCGTCGTGAGAATTTCTGACAACCGTCACATTTACTGACCAGATCCTCCGCATCAGCATGAGCCGTGAGCCAGTAGAAACCATGACGGAAAGCCTTGGCCACAAGAGATTTTGAGCCGGCATGATGACCACAATCTCCTTCATGAATCTCACGAAGTATCTCTTGTCCCTTTGCAGGCGATACACAGTGTTGAAACGCCCCAGTTACACTTAGGTGATGTAACTCACCGTTAACAATCGTCATAGATTTGGAGCGCCTGACGATTTGTCTTGCCAAGGTCTCATCCTCAGGTAACTCGCCCCGGGTCATATAAGCTAAATAGGGCACTGTCCAATCCGGGATAACGTGAAGAGCCGCCACCAGCTGCGCCTCCGGGTCTGGCACCGCTAGCTCTTCCTCTATAGGTACTCTGACAGAAGGGTTATGCAAAACATCAAGAAAGGTATTGGGCGGCACCGGCTTACGCTGAGACCCCAGCCGGCTTAAAGCGTTAGCCGCCTCATTCTTCCTCCGATCAATGTGCTCTACTTGATAACCTTTGAAGTGCCCAGCCACCACATCAATTTCACGACGATAAGCCGCCATGAGAGGATCCTTAGAATCCCACGTGCCTGACACCTGTTGAGCCGCGAGATCTGAGTCGCCCAAGCATCTTATCCGGCCTAAGTTCATCTCTTTAGCCATCCGGAGACCATGGAGTAAGGCCTCATACTCAGCTGCATTGTTAGTACACGGAAACATAAGCCGGAGTACATAACAAAATTTGTCCCCTCGGGGAAGTTAAAACGACTCCAGCCCCGAGCCTTCCAACCTACTCGACCCATCAAGTGAATAGTCCAATATGTGTTATCGGCTTCTCCTCGTGTGCTCGCAACTCTGTCCAATCATTGATAAAGTCCACCAAGGCTTGAGACTTGATAGCTGTACGTGGCATGTACTTCAAACCATGAGGCCCAAGCTCAATGGCCCACTTGGCGACTCGTCCTGTGGCTTCCCTGTTCTCGATGATGTCCCCCAAGGGGCGTAGCTACTACGCTTATAGGATGACCTTGGAAATCTTGCTTCAGACTTCCGACTTGCCATGAACACCCCATAAACAAGTTTCTGCCAATGTGGATATCTTTGTTTGGACTCTATGAGCACCTCACTGATGTAATAAACCGGCCGTTGAACCGGATGCTCCTTGCCGGCTTCCTTACGCTCCACCACAATAGCAACGCTGACGGCTCGTGAATTGGCAGCCACATATAACAGCAAAGGCTCTTTATCAATGGGAGCCGCGAGAACCGGCAGTTCAGATAATTGTCTCTTCAAGTCCTCAAAAGAAGCATCAGCGGCCCCACTCCAGACAAAAGTGTCAGTTTTCTTCATCATCTGATACAATGGAAGGGCCTTCTCTCCTAGCCGGCTTATGAATCGGCTTAAAGCAGCAACGCGACCCGCCAGTCGCTGAACATCATTGATGCACGCTGGTTTAGCCAGAGAGGTAATCGCCTTGATCTTCTCCGGGTTAGCTTCAATGCCCCTATTCGAGACCAGGAATCCCAAAAGTTTGCTCGCAGTACACCAAATACACACTTGTCCGGTTAAGCATCATCTTATAGACCCGGAGATTATCAAAGGTTTCCTTTAAATCAGATATCAAGGTTTCCTTCTCTCTGGACTTCACCACAATGTCATCTACATAAGCATGAACATTGCACCCAATCTGATTGTGGAGACAATTCTGTACACACCGCTGATAAGTCGCCTGGGCACTCTTGAGCCCAAATGGCATAGATACATAGCAGAAGGCTCCAAACGGAGTAATGAAAGATGTCTTCTCCTGGTCCTTAACTGCCATTTTGATCTGATGATAACCAGAGTAAGCATCCAAAAAGCTCAAACGCTCGCAACCCGCCGTAGCATCAATGATTTGATCAAGATGGGGTAAAGCAAAGGGATCAGCTGGACAAGCTTTATTTAAGTCCGTGTAATCCACACACGTCCGCCAAGTGCCGTTCTTCTTGAGCACAAGCACCGGGTTAGCCAACCACTCCGGGTGAAAAACTTCCACAATGAACCCAGCCGCTAAGAGCCGAGCAACCTCTTCCCAGATAGCCTTCTGTCTTTCCTCATTGAACCGTCGAAGAAATTGCTTGACCGGCTTATACTTCGGATCAATATTGAGAGTGTGCTCAGCGAGTTCTCTTGGGACACCCGACATGTCAGAAGGTTTCCATGCAAAGATGTCCCGGTTCTCACGGATGAACTCGATGAGCGCGTTTTCCTATTTAGGGTCCAAATTGGTACTGACGCTGAACTGCTTGGAAGAGTCGCCTGGGGTGAAGTCAACAAGCTTTGTTTCAGCAGCCGACTTAAACTTCAATGCCGGGTCATGCTCTGTAGTTGGCTTCTTTAAAGAGGTCATATCCGCCGGGTCAACATTATTTTGATAAAACTTCAGCTCCTCTTCTGCACAAACGGATTCAGCATAAGCCGCATCGCCTTCTTCGCATTCCAAGGCTACCTTTCGACTCCCATGCACAGTGATGGTGCCCTTGTAACCCGGCATCTTGAGTTGCAGATAAACATAACACGGTCGTGCCATGAACTTGGCATAAGCCGCTCGTCCAAACAAAGCATGATACGTGCTCTTGATTTTGACTACCTCAAACGTCAGTTTCTCAGCCCTGGAATCATATTCATCTCCAAAGGCTACTTCCAACTCAATCTTACCAATTGGATATGCCAATTTTCCAGGTACCACCCCATGAAAGACAGTGTTGGACGTCCTCAAGTCCTTATCAGTCAACCCATGCGGCGAAAAGTCTCATAATAGAGGATGTTGATACTGCTACCTCCGTCCATGAGGACTTTAGTAAACTTATATACACCAACTTGAGGTGCCACCACCAAGGCCAACTGACCCGGATTATCAACCCGGGGCAGGTGATCTTCTTTGATCCATATGATGGGCTGCTCTGACCACCTCAGATAACGGGGAACTGCCGGCTCAATAGAATTTACAGCCCTCTTATGGACCTTCTGATCACGCTTGCACATATTAGTGGTAAACACATGATACTGTCCACCGTTTAGCTGCTTCGGGTGGCTCTGATAACCTGACTGCTGCTGCTGCTGTCCCCCTTGACCGGGTTGCTGCTGATTATAGCCACCTTGACCTCCCTGAAAGTCGGAACTTGAACCGCCACTCGGGCCATGAAAGCCACCGGCCCCTGAGCCGCCGCCTGATCCGTGATTTCCATCAAACATGTTGGAATTCTTGAAAGCCTTCATGATCGCACAGTCTTTCCATAAGTGGGTGGCAGGACGTTCCCGAGTGCCGTGTCTCGGGCAAGGCTCATTGAGCAGCTGCTCAAGAGATGGGCCCGAGCCGCCGGATCGAGGGGGCGGTCTTCCCTTACGTTTCTGGTTGCTACCTTGTGCATTGGCATTGGCCACAAACTCCGGGTTACCATCCGCCTTACGCTTGTTGCCGCCTTGACTTGCCGGGTTATGCTGCTGACCTTTCCCATTGCCGTTCTTCTTTCCCTTCCCTGTCTTTTCCTCATCAGACGCGGGATCCTTGGTACTATCGTAATCGCATATTTGACTAAGGATGCCATCAACGCACCCATATCATTGCAATCACGCTTAAGCGCCTGACTTTTGCCTCGGCGCTCAAAGCGACAATTCTTCTCCAACATAAGTACTCAGAGAGCGGCATCCATCTTATCGATGAATGTATTATTTCCTTGACCCGGCGCACCCAGTGAGTCGTGGATTCACCTTCCTCCTGCTTACAATTGGTCAAGTCCACAATTGACATGGACTGCTTGCAAGTGTCCTTGAAGTTCTGGATAAATCGGGCCTTTAGCTCTGCCCATGAGCTAATGGAATTGGGCGGCAAACCCTTTAACCAAGACCGGGACGTTCCATCTAGCATCATAGTGAAGTACTTGGCCATTGCTGCGTCGCTGACCTCCAATAGCTCCATGGCCATCTCGTAACTTGCGATCCATGCCCCGGGCTGTAAGTCGGCCGTGTAATTCGGCACCTTTCGAGGTCCTTTGAAATCCTTGGGCAGACGCACATCCCGCAGAGCCGGCACCAAACAAGGGACACCTCCGGTTCTAGTGGCCACTCCTGCTCCAACAGAAGTCGTCGGATACTCTGGGAGACCTTCATATGCCGCTTGCTGAGCCGCTAGCTGAGCCGCCCGCTCGTCCTCCTGACGTATTCGGTCTTGCACCGGGTTATAGCCACCGGGCTGGTTACGGCGCTGGGAGTTGCTTGACAAAGCTTCTGACTCCATGTGCCTGCTGTAACTCGGACTCCGGTTTTGACGAGGTGCTAGCCAAGGCGGAGGGGTTGAATGAATCATGTCCCTGCTGTAAGAATAAGTCTCTTATTGCGCCAAGGCCGTCTGTATGAGATCTCTGACCCTCCGGGTCTCCACCGCTGTCGGGTCATCGCCGTCCACTGGAAGAGCCGCCAAACACGCCGATGCTGCTATCAAGTTCTCCATGGGGTTGGAGAAGTGACCCGGTGGTATTGGTATGTAGCGGGGCGGGGCCATATTCCCGTGAGTAGGTGCCATCTCTCGTGGTTGAGCCGGTCCTCCAGCTCTGGGTGTCATAAACTGATTGGTTTCGGGTGGGTTGCTAGGACCAGCACCGGGTGTCGTGAAAAGATTTCGAGGATCGTAAACCGGAGGCAGACGGGACTGGGTTTTCTGATGTCTCCTCCTCATGACCTCATTGGATGCGTTCAGACTCATATTAAGTTGGAAAGCCTCGACCGAGCGCTGCATGCCTGCTCATCCAAAGCCGCCCGCCCATAGCTAACTGGTATCCTCACCGCCAAGGCTTCTTTGTGAGGCTATCTCCTCCCGCACCTTTGCCACCTCCGCGTTATGCTCATCTTGATTTGCAGGAATAACCGTGGTGGTTAGCATGGCTGTCAACTTGTCCATAAGATCCATCAAGACTGAGCCGCGGGCGACAGGCCTCCCCCCGCCGCCCTCGACCCGGACGTTATTGCTATTGCAGCCGTCGAGTTCTGACCGGGTTGAGTACTAGCCATGAAGACTCCTCCCCAGCTTGGCGGCTCATAGAAGTCCGGAGTACTAGAGTCGTCAGAACAGCCCCCAAGCATGCCCTCTTGGACTTGATACAAAGAATCTGTTGAACCGGTGGACGAATCATCATCCGATGGGACGGCCGTCTCACCGCCATATTTAGATCCTTCAGAAAGTTCTTCTCCGTGGATACAGCCCACGAAGGCACCCTTCATGACGGGTTGAGCCCGGGCGGGTCTCGCACGCTGAGCCATTTCGACGAGATCGGTGCAGTTGTCCGGCTCAGGGCCCGGCTCACCAATCCAGCCGATGAAGACGTGAATTCCGCCAAAGGGGACCCGGTACCCGTACTCAATTGAGTCGGCGTCGGGGCCCCAGCCTTCATTGTCGATGTAGATCTTGCCGACGACTCTTGGTCATCCGCCCATGTGTATCCCTTGAGCCCTTGAAGCTGCCCTTCAAGAACTCAACCATCGTGGCGCTGGCCCCACGGTGGGCGCCAACCGTCGTGGTTTTGTCACGGCAGATGTCCTCGTGCAAGGACTTAGTCGTGGAGCCATCGCAACTAGGAAGCTTAAAGGGGTTAATCGGGACAAAGGACACGAGAGGTTTTATACTAGTTCGGCCCCTTGCGGTGAAGGAAAGCCTACATCTAGTTGGGTTGGTATTACTTGATGTTTCAATGACCAGGGAGCGAAATACGCTATGCCCGGCTCTCGATGGATTGTTTCTTTCCCTGAGCCGCCAGCAGGTCGTCCCCTTATATACACCGGTTGACGCCCTGCGGCTTACAGAGTCCCGGCCGGCTTATAACAGTGTCCGGCTCGGTGACTAGTTAAATCTACCTTACGATACAAGTCTTGCCATGACGGCGGTTTACTATAACGGGCCTTAAGTCGCCCGTGGGCTTAAGCCCTTTATTGAATCGCCATCTTCATGCTTGGTCTTGGGCTTCTTTCTGGTGAGTCTTCTTTGCATAACCCGGCCCCTCCTAGGCGGCTTACACAAATAGTCATATCCCCAACAATTATAGAACTTGGCTTGTATATTCCAACGATGGGCTTCGTCAAAATGCCCTAGGTCTTCATGAGCAAGCGAGTTGGATGCACACCCACTTAGTTTCTTTTGTTGAGCTTTCATATACTTATAGCTTTAGTGCATCCGTTGCATGGCAATCCCTACTCACTCACATTGATATCTATTGATGGGCATCTCCATAGCCCGTTGATACGCCTAGTTGATGTGAGACTATCTTCTCCTTTTTGTCTTCTCCACAACCACCATTCTATTCCACATATAGTGCTATGTCCATGGCTCACGCTCATGTATTGCGTGAAGATTGAAAAAGTTTTGAAAATGTTAAAGTATGAAACAAATGATTGGCTTGTCATCGGGGTTGTGCATGATTTAAATACTTTGTGTGGTGAAGATAGAGCATAGCCAGACTATATGATTTTGTAGGGATAACTTTCTTTGGCCATGTTATTTTGAGAAGACATGATTGCTTTATTAGTATGCTTGAAGTATTATTATTTTTATGTCAATATTAAACTTTTGTCTTGAATCTTTCGAATCTGAATATTCTTGGCACAATAAGAAAAATTACATTGAAATTATGCCAAGTAGCACTCCGCATCAAAAATTATCTTTTTTATCATTTACCTACTCGAGGACGAGCAGTAATTAAGCTTGGGGATGCTTGATACGTCTCCAACGTATCTATAATTTTTGATTGCTCCATGCTATATTATCTACTGTTTTGGGCAATATTGGGCTTTATTTTCCACTTTTATATTATTTTTGGGACTAACCTATTAACCGGAGGCCCAACCTGATTTGTTGTTTTATGCCTATTTCAAGTGTTTTGAGGAAAAGGAATATCGATTTGAGTCAAAACAGAGCTAAATCAATCGGAGAAGTTATTTTTGGAAGGAAAGCCACCGATGGACTTGGAGTGCGTCAGGAAAGAAGGGAGGTGCTCATGAGGGTGGGGGCGTGCCCCCTTGCCTCGTGGCCCCCCCTTCGGTCCACCAACGTACTTCTTTCACCCATATATACCTACGTACCCTAAAACTTCCAGAACAGAAGATAGATCGGGAGTTCCGCCGCCACAAGCCTCTGTAGCCACCGAAAACCAATGGGACCCTGTTCGGCACTCTGCGGGGGGAACCTCACCTGTGGCCATCTTCATCATCCCGGCGCTCTCCATGACGAGGAGGGAGTAGTTCACCCTCGGGGCTGAGGGTACGTACCAGTAGCTATGTGTTTGATCTCTCTCTCTCGTGTTCTTGATTTGGCACGATCTTGATGTATCGCGAGCTTTGCTATTATAGTTGGATCTTATGTTTCTTCTCCCCCTCTACTCTCTTGTAATGGATTGAGTTTCCCCTTTGAAGTTATCTTATCGGATTGAGTCTTTAAAGATTTGAGAACACTTGATGTATGTCTTGCCGTGCGTATCTATGGTGACAATGGGATATCACGTGATTCACTTGATGTATGTTTTGGTGATCAACTTGCGGGTTCTGCCCATGAACCTATGTGGTGACAATGGGATATCACGTTTTCGTCGTGATTCTCCGGTAGAAACTTTGGGGCACTCTTTGAAGTACTTTTATGTTGGTTGGATGAATCTGAGATTGTGTGATGCATATCGTATAATCATGCCCACGGATACTTGAGGTGACAATGGAGTATCTAGGTGACATTAGGGTTTTGATTGATTTGTGTCTTAAGGTGTTATTCTAGTACGAACTCTAGGGCTGTTTGTGACACTTATAGGAATAGCCCAACGGATTGATTGGAAAGAATAACTTTGAGGTGGTTTCGTACCCTACCATGGTCTCTACATTTGTTCTCCGCTATTAGTGGCTTTGGAGTGACTCTTTGTTGCATGTTGAGGGATAGTTATATGATCCAATTATGTTATTATTGTTGAGAGAACTTGCACTAGTGAAAGTATGAACCCTAGGCCTTGTTTCCTAGCATTGCAATACCGTTTACGCTCACTTTTACCACTTGTTACCTTGCTGTTTTTATATTTTTAGATTACAAAAACTTATACCTACCATCCATATTGCACTTGTATCACCATATCTTCGCCGAACTAGTGCACCTATACAATTTACCATTGTATTGGGTGTGTTGGGGACACAAGAGACTCTTTGTTATTTGGTTGCAGGGTTGCTTGAGAGATACCATCTTCATCCTACGCCTCCCACGGATTGATAAACCTTAGGTCATCCACTTGAGGGAAATTTGCTACTGTCCTACAAACCTCTGCACTTGGAGGCCCAACAACGTCTACAAGAAGAAGGTTGTCTAGTAGACATCATATACCAGGCGTAGAGGCCCGTTGTACGGGCTCAATCACGCTGGAGGTGGTCTTCGGTTCCCTGGATAACTTCCGAAGCGAAGAGTTAATCTTCGATATCGTCCCCTTCCGCAGCAGCTAACACGCACTGCTCGAACGAACCGCATTTGCTAGATTCAACGCGGTGCCACATTATGCTTATGTCAAGCTCAAGATGCCCGGTCCACGCGACGTCATTACAGTAAATGGAAACAAGGAACCTTCCCTCCGTATAGAGGAGCACACCGCAGCCGTTGCAGCAGAAGTACAGAGCAGCCTTCTAAAGTGGCACCATAATCCGACCGCTGAGCCCCTGGACATCGTTAAGAAGGTCCGGACTACACTGCAACAGGGCAGCTCGGTTCGTCAAGAGTTGAATTAGTAAATTAGTCCTCCGTCCCAGCCCCGATAAGGAAAGGGCACACGTACCGTGCGTACATAACTACACACTCAAAACCCCATGGGTGCCGACGGAGGCATAACTCGCGCGATCCACAGTGCGGCTCGACCGACCCTGGGATTCGCACGCCTTTACCTTTTCTTTTTATTACGTTTTTTTCTCTTTTTGAGGTCCACGCGGACGACCCGCCTGCAGAACACACCAAGGAGGCAAGGAGCTCTGGCATACAAGGGAATCCCCAGGTGGTCTCTACTAAACGATTGCCATACTTGTTTTACATACCCGCACGCAGCTCGCCCTTGGTTGCGGCATGTTAAATAGCTTTTACTTGCTTATCGCATTACTTGCACAAAGTACGCCTCGACATACTAATTACATCACAATGGCGAATAAATGGTGGCGTCAGCTTATTACTTAATTTTCCTATTTCCTCACCTTTGTATATATTACTTATTGCACATGTACACCATGGTACGTATTACTACACCAGGGGCTTCATTACACCCCGCATTACGACAATAAAAGTCCGAACACTTTTCCAGTGTAGTTCGGCACCCCGAACTTATAACATTATATGCATCGGCTCTGAATCATGTCTTTGGTCAATAGTTGGGTTGCCCGGCTCCTGTGCTTACTACCTTACGTTTCGCTATATCGGCTAGGGTAGTAAAGGGAGAACTACTGCGATTGTGTCCCGGTTCTTTCAGACGAGCACCTCTGTAGAGAAAGCCGAAAACTGACTGTCATGATGCGGCGAGAGCTGGTCAGCTGTTCGCGAGGTTCCAAATCATTAGAGATTTTTTCCGCTTCTTGCGAAGAATCGGTTCCTCCGGTTAGGCGTGTACAACGCCCCTAGTTTGGCCTTCCGAATACCAGGGGCTTCGCCAACTTTCTTAATTGTCAAACTCCTATGGTTAAGTGAGGGCGGTAAAGGCCGCATAGTCTGATTGCCTTGTTCGTTGCGCTAAACACCTTCTTTAAGGACCAGAATGTGGAGTAAAGAGTGTTTAGATTTATCCCGAACACCCCCGTACTATCTACGTGGGGGCAGAAGCCAACGACTGGTCAACCCTCAGATTTTATAAACGGTCGCATAGGAGGTAAAATGTAAATCGCAAGCATTATAATACATAACATCATTGTTTCATATTACAGGACAGGATAATACAAATGTTCTCATGGGAATATGACATCCTTCGAACATTGCTCCGCCACAAGGCAAGACCCCTCCAGGACACCATCAAAATAGAGCTCGGGTCGACGATGCTCCTTGCCCTCCGGCGGCCCCTCGGTCATCAGCTTCTTGTCATTCAACTTTGCCCAATGCGTCTTGACGCGGGCAAATGCCATACGTGCACCTTCAATACAGACCGACCGCTTCACGGCTTCGAGCCACGGACAGGCACTTACAAGCCGCTTAACAAGTCTGAAGTAGCTGCTAGGTATAGGCTCGGCAGGCCACAGCCGGACTATCAGGTCCTTCATGGCTAGCTCTGCCGACCTGTGCAGCTCGACCAACTACTTTAGCTGGTCGCTAAAGGGCACCGGATGTTCAGGTCCAAGATATTGGGACCAGAATAGCTTCTTCGTAGACATCCCTTCTTTGGCTCTATAATGCTCGGCAGCATCTGATATACTGTGCGGCAGATCCGTAAACGCCCCTGGAAAACCCAAATTCGGATAAGTGCAAGGAACGTTTCTTCTGCATACTTGCTTTGCATGGTGAACCCGCCGCAATCTTCTTGGCCGCCTGAATTTCCTAGAGGGCGTTCTGGGCTTCGGCTCGTGCATCCTATGCACTCTGGCGGGCCTTTGCCAGCTCAGACTCTTGCGCCTTACAATCGTGCTCCAAGGACTCAAATCTCTCGATCACGCCCTGGAGCTGTTGCTGCGCCTGCCAACCTGGGCCTCGTGCTTCTCGCGCGCAGCGTGTTCTTTGACCGCTTTGTCCTCGGCCTCGGCTAACGCCTTTTTGAGGGCCACCACCTCGATCGTGGCCCCTAATAAAGTTCATGACACTTTAGTCAACTTGAACAATTTATTCTTCAATATACACGCAGGTTACTGCATACCTTGGCTATCCTCCAGCTGCTTCTTCACGCGGCCGAGCTCTTCCTCGGCCCGCTCCAGTTTCTGCTTCAGTCCGGAGACCTCCGCAGTTTGAGCGGTAGCAGCCCGCAACGAGGCCTGCTTATTCACATAGACACTTTATGTTAGGCTCCTGCGAAAGTTAATTTTGATCCTCTGTTCGGCTTTTCTTTCCAGACACCAAACAGAGCATTAGGGGCTACTGTCTACGTTGTGATATTCTTATTACAATTATGTACTCACCTCAAAGCCTGCTAGAAGGCTAGCACAGGCTTCGGTCAGCCCGTTTTTGATAGACTGAATCTTTTCAATCACCGTACCCATATGGGCACGGTGCTCATCCACAATGGAGGCGCCTTGAAGCGCTTCCAGTAGATGATCCGGCGCCTCTGGTTGGACAGAGGACACCGGTAGCACACCCCCTCCTTTCGGGAAGGGCCGTTTGCCGGACTCCGGAACCGTATAGGTCTCCAGAATAGAATCTGGCTGAGGGTCAAATAGAACTTGGCCCGCACCGTCCATCTCCGTAGGGCCTTTTTGCCCCATGTATCTGGCGGTCCGGGAGTCATCCTGGGGCGCCGCCCTGATGATCTCCGGAATCTTCCCTTGGCCGTAGGAGGCCCTTTGAGACGCCTCCTCCTCGTCACCCTTGGCCGAAGGGGAGTAAGCGGGCGGCGGTGACATGCTGGCCCTCTCCTTTGGGTCCAGCGAACCTTTTGATGAAGATAGCGGAGAGCTGTCCAGAGCCGGACTGCAATAACACGATTCAAACATTGCAAGGCAGAAAGGACGGACATTCAGGCGTGCATAAGGATTTTTGATACTTACGACTTGGCTTGAGGCTTGGCCCGGGAAGGCCGCTCCAGACTGCTATCGACATCCCACGCGGAGTTATCCGCGGGGGAGCCTTTTCCCCTCTTGGGCGCCTTCGCCTCCAGGTTCTTAGAGGCCGCCCTCTTCTTCCTCCCCGCCTCAGGTGGGGAGTCATCTTCTTCTTCCTCCTCTTCGTTGTTATCTTCGGCGGACGAAGAGTGAGTCTCATCTTCGGACATCACGTGTGAAGCTCCTTTTCGGCGAAGGCCACTCCTGGTCCCCTTGGCCGCTTTCTTGGCCTTCTTCTCCGGCACGTCATAAGGCACCGAAAACAACATCTTCGTCAGAAGTGGGAATTCTTGCTCCTCAGGAAGCGGAGCTGGACTGTTAATCCGCCCCGCCACCACGATCCAGGCCTAGCGAAGTGGATGGGAGAGCTTAGAATCCATCCTCAAAATATGCCGGTGAAGGATATACCTTGAAAACATTAAAAGACTTACCGAATTGGCCTGGCGTTTTAAGCTAAGCCCGCGATCTTCGGTCGTGGGCGGTGGCGTCTCACCAGGCTTGAAGAGCGCTTTCCAGATATCTTCGTGCGTCGCGCCGAAGAGCTCTAGTAGCGTCTGGTGCTTGGCTGGGTCATACTCCCACAAATAGCAAGTCCGACGTTGGCACGGAAGGATCCGACGAATGAGCATAACTTGGATCACATTGACAAGCTTGATCTTCTTGGTTATCATGTTCTGGACGCACGTTTGGAGCCCAGTTATCTCGTTCGAAGATCCCCAGGTCAGGCCCTTCTCTTGCCAGGAAGTGAGCCGCATCGGTACTCCGGATCGGAATTCAGGGGCCGCCTACCCAGTTGGTGTCACGCGGCTCGGTGATGTAAAACCACCCCGATTGCCATCCCTTCACCGTCTCCGCAAAGGAGCCTTCAGGCCAGGTGACATTGGGCATCTTGCCCACCATGGCGCCTCCGCACTCTGCTTGTTGACCGCTCACCACCTTCGGTTTCACAATGAAGGTCTTCAGCCATAGGCCGAAGCGAGGTGGGATGCGGAGAAAGGCCTCGCACACGACAATAAATGCCGAGATATTGAAGATAAAATTGGGGGTCAGATCGTGGAAGTCCAGCCCATAGTAAAACATCAATCCGCGGACAAAATGGATGGACAGGAAATCCCAGCCTGCGGACAAAGTGTGTGAGAAACACAACCCTATCATGGGGCTCGGGGGTAGGGACGATTTGCCCTTTTGCCGGGATACGGTGAGCAATCTCCTTGGCTAAATATCCTGCCTCCTGGAGCTCCGTGATGTCCTTCTTCTTGACGGAGGAGGCCATGCACTTGCCTCCAGCTCCGGATCTGGACATGTTTGGAGTGCTTTCGCAAACGAGGAAAAGCTAAAGCTTGGGCGCTGGAGCTCAAGGACGGAAGGACTGAAGGAGAGAAAGGGTGTGGGTGAAGGAAGAGAATCCTTATCCCCTTATAAAGGCCACGAATATCAAGCGCCTCCCCGCTCGCCCTAAAAACTCACCTATTCCCAAGGGCTGTATAAATGGCACGGTTGGGTTACCCATGCCCACATTGATGAGAATCCCGCGATAAGGGGACACGATCTCTGCTTTGACAAGACGTACCAATGGCAACCGCGTCTCAAAACATGGAGCGACAGACGAAAAACGGTTCGAAATTATGACCGGACAGACGTGATGTCATGTTGTAAAATGCTGTCAGCGGAAAGAACTCGTGTAAAAATATATTCTCTCTGCGGTTGTGTATGGTGTGTGTGAAAGGTCCGGATTCTATCATCGCATCCGAAGACTATCTTGGAGTTCGGAAGGGGAACCTGCCTTGCAATGCCGAAGATAATCTGCGCGCCGGACTCCTCGTCATTGAAGCCAGGTTCAGGGGCTACTGAGGGAGTCCTGGACTAAGGGGTCCTCGGGTGTCCGACCTGTTATCCTTGGGCCGGACTAATGGGCTGATAAGACATGAAGGCCGAAGACTATACCTGTGTCTGGATTGGACTCTTCTTGGCGTGGAAGGCAAGCTTGGCGACCAACTATGAAGATTCCTTCTTGTGTAACCGACTCTATGTACGTAAACCCTAGATCCTCCCAGTGTCTATATTAATTGGAGGAATTAGTCCGGAAAGGATATACTCATTACCATAGTCATACAGGCTAGACTTCTAGGGTTTAGCCATTACGATCTCGTGGTAGATCAACTCTTGTAATACTCATATTAATCAAGATCAATCAAGCAGGAAGCAGGGTATTACCTCCATAGAGAGGGACCGAACCTGGGTAAACATCGTGTCCCCCATCTCCTGTTACCATCGATTCTAGACACACAGTTCGGAACTCCCTACCCGAGATCCGCCGATGTTGACACCGATGCACGCGCCACAAGACAAGCTTTGTAGCACTCCGTCGAAGTGAGTCTTAACATTGTAGACCCACTACAAGTGATTGGACGAACACCGGGAGGAGGAGAAACAGGTCCCATGTGTTGGTGCGCTCAAGAGCAGCAAGCTCCTCTGCCATCGCAAAATACCATTTGGGATGAACAACAGCTTGACAATAAGAAATCGGCTCAAGAATAGTCAACGCTTGGAAAACCAAGACGGTCAACAGGCGAACATGGACGAGGACTGATACGTCTCCAACGTATCTATAATTTTTGATTGCTCCATGCTATATTATCTACTGTTTTGGACAATATTGGGCTTTATTATCCACTTTTATATTATTTTTGGGACTAACCTATTAACCGTAGGCCCAGCCCAGAATTGCTGTCTTTTTGCCTATTTCAGTGTTTCGAAGAAAAGGAATATCAAACGGAGTCGAAACAGAATGAAACCTTCTGGAGAAGTTATTTTTAGAAGGAAAGCAACCTGATAGACTTGGAGTGCACGTCAGGAAAGAAATGAGGGAGCCACGAGGTAGGGGGGCGCGCCCTCCACCCTCGTGGGCCCCTCGTGGCTCCCCTGACGTACTTCTTCCGCCTATATATCTCCATATACCATAAAACTTGAGGAACAGAATAGATCGGGAGTTCCGCCGCAAGCCTCTCAGAGCCACCAAAACCTCTCGGGAGCCTGTTCCGGCACCCTACCGGAGGGGGGAACCCTCACCGGTGGCCATCTTCATCATCCCGGCGCTCTCCATGACGAGGATGGAGTAGTTCACCCTCGGGGCCGAGGGTATGTACCAGTAGCTATGTGTTTGATCACACACACACACACTCTCTCTCTCTCTCTCTCTCTCTCTCTCTCGTGTTCTTGATTTGGCACGATCTTGATGTGTCGCGAGCTTTGCTATTATATTTGGATCTTATGTTTCTTCTCCCCCTCTACTCTCTTGTAATGAATTGAGTTTTCCCCTTGAAGTTATCTTATCGGATTTAGTCTTTAATGATTTGAGAACACTTGATGTATGTCTTACCGTGCGTATCTGTGGTGACAATGGGATATCACGTGATTCACTTGATGTATGTTTTGGTGATCAACTTGCGGGTTTCGCCCATGAACTTATGCATATGGGTTGGCACACGTTTTCATCTTGATTCTCCGGTAGAAACTTTGGGGCACCCTTTGAGGTTCTATGTGTTGGTTGAATAGATGAATCTGAGATTGTGTGATGCATATCATATAATCATATCCATGGATACTTGAGGTGACATTGGAGTATCTAGGTGACATTAGGGTTTTGGTTGATTTGTGTCTTAAGGTGTTATTCTAGTATGAACTCTAGGGCTGTTTGTGACACTTATAGGAATAGCCCAACAGATTGATTGGAAAGAATAACTTTGAGGTGGTTTCGTACCCTACCATAATCTCTTCGTTTGTTCTCCGCTATTAGTGAGTGACTCTTTGTTACATGTTGAGGGATAGTTATATGATCCAATTATGTTATTATTGTTGAGAGAACTTGCACTAGTGAAAGTATGAACCCTAGGCCTTGTTTCCTAGCATTGCAATACCGTTTACGCACACTTTTTCCATTAGTTACCTTGCTGTTTTTATATTTTCAGATTACAAAAACCTATATCTACCATCCATATTGCACTTGGTATCACCATATCTTCGCCGAACTAGTGCACTTATACAATTTACCATTGTATTGGGTGTGTTGGGGACACAAGAGACTCTTTGTTATTTGGTTGCAGGGTTGCTTGAGAGAGACCATCTTCATCCTACGCCTCCCACGGATTGATAAACCTTAGGTCATCCACTTGAGGGAAATTTTCTACTATCCTAGAAACCTCTGCACTTGGAGGCCCAACAACGTCTACAAGAATAAGGTTGTGTAGTAGACATCAAGCTCTTTTCTGGCGTCGTTGCTGGGGAGGTGAGTGCCTGAAGGTATATCTTTAGATCTTGCAATCGAATCTTTTTGTTTCTTGTTTTAGCACTAGTTTAGCTTATAAAAGAAAACTACAAAAAAATGGGATTGAGTTTGTCTCATACGCTTCGTCTTTTTAATATCTTTCGTGAATATGATGGAAAGAAAAAATGTGCCAGAGTGTTAGAAGAAGAATGTATCAAAATGTTTTGGCACTAAATCTTTGAATGATGAGCATGATTGCAATGTTATTAGTATGAACTCCTTGAATATCCATGGTACTAATGATGATTTCACTAGTTATGATGAAAATGTCTCCTATAAACATGTTAATTTTTGTGGAGTGCATTGGGTTTGCAAGTATACACCAAATAGGGAAGATAGATACTGCAAGAGGCATAAGTACTTAGAAACTAAATTGTTGCAAGAAAGGTTAGATGTTTGTGCTGAAAGATTCAATATTTATTGCCATCCTTGTGAACTTTGCAATGAACATGGTCATTTGAAGCTCCAATGCTATGTGTTTCATGATCAAGTCGTGTCCAAAAATTGTGTTAACTTGATTACCCTTGAGCATCATAAAGAGCTTAGTCTTCTTTTGGGTTATAAAGAAATGAAACGTACAACTGAGGGTATTCCGAAATTTAATCTCGATAAATTTCTTGATTTTGATCTAGAGAAGATTTATATGTATTGTGCGGTTAATTGCATTGAAAATCCTTATATTTCCAATTATGTAAAGAGAAGAAAACAAATAGAGGATCAAGAGAATACTAATGAAAGGGAAGAGACTTCCCAATATCCTCCTATTATTTCTTATGATGAATCAGGTAATGAGGAGGAGCCTTCTACTCAACCAATCTCATTAATAAGGAGCTCCAAAAAGAGGATTGAACCTACACATGATGTGGTGAAGAAGAAGAAAAGAAAAAGGAAGAGAGGTAAAAAGGTATCTCTCCCAAATAATGTTGCTCCTATTATTGTTGTGCCTCATGAAAATGAATCAAAAATAATTGTGGAAGATGATGCACTTGATGATGATATCGTTATGCCTATTGATTGTTGTGATGATTATGATTGGGAAGATAATGATACTTCTTATGATCTTGAAAACCTTTTTGGCACTTGCTTGGAATAATATGATAATAATGTTTGCTATACTATTGGTGCTATCCATACTATTAATGATGTGGGTGATTATGCTTATGATATGAAAAGGCCCAAGCTTGGGGATGCTATGTTTGATGAAGATGATGTTTTTGAGAATATTTGCTGCAATTAATGTTTGTCCCAAGCTTGGGGAGGCTATGTTTAATGAAGATGATATTTTTAGTCTCGCAAGTTTTGATATGCAAATTTATAATGATGATACCATGCCTCCTACTTATGATGATTATATTGATGAAAGTGGGTTTGGAAGAGTGTCAACTTTAGGAAGTAGTGATCCCACAATATTGGAGGATGTTTAATCTTATAGTGATAATTATGAAAGTGGATTTGGAGAGGTCATGACTTTCTTTAGTGATGTATCCACTATTTCGGAAGAGGTTTCAATCGATTATGATGAGAACAAAGTTGCTACTTATGATGATTATTGTGATGAAACTTTCGCTATAAAAAGTAGTGATGATTGTATTTATAAAACTTGTCATGATTATGATTCCCCTTTTTATAAACATTACTCTTTTAATGTGGAAACAATTTATAGTATTCAAGTCTCTTATGATACTCCCACTATTCCAAATGAGAAGAATTTTGCTTATGTGGAGAGTGGTAAATTTTCTATGCTTGTAGATCATGAAAAGAATGCTTTAGGTGCTGGTTATATTGTTGAATTCATTCATGATGCTACTGAAAATTATTATGATAGAGGATCATATGCTTCTACATATTGCAATAATATCAAGTTTCCTCTCTATGTGCTTAAAGTTTTGAAGTTATGCTTGTTTTGCCTTCCTAGGCTAGTTGATTATTGTTCCCATAAGTTGTTTTCTCACAAAATCCCTATGCATAGGAAGTGGGTTAGAATTAAATGTGCTAGTTATATTCTTCATGATGCTCTCTTTACATTTCAATTCTTATCTCTTATGTGAGCATCATTGAAATCATCATGCCTAGCTAGGGGCGTTAAACGTTAGCGCTTGTTGGGAGGCAACCCAATTTTATTTTAGTTTCTTGATTTTTGGTTCTTTTTAGGAATAAATAATCCATCTAGCCTCTGTTTAGATGTGGTTTTATGTTTTAATTAGTGTTTGTGCCAAGTAGAACCTTTGGGAAGACTTGGGTGAAGTCTTTATGATCATGCTGTAAAAAACAGAAACTTTAGCACTCACGAGATTAGCTTCAACTTTTTACTGGAGAGTGCTATTTAGTTGATTCTTTTTGCAGATGATTACTACACAAATTCCTCAGGTCCACCAATTTATTTTAGAATTTTTGGAGTTCCAGAAGTATACGTTTGATACAGTTACTACAGACTGTTCTGTTTTTGACGGATTCCGTTTTTCGTGTGTTGTTTGCTTATTTTGATGAATCTATGGCTAGTAAAATAGTTTATAAACCATAGAGAAGTTGGAATACAGTAGGTTTAACACCAATATAAATAAATAATGAGTTCATTACAGAGCCTTGAAGTGGTGACTTGTTTTCTTTCGCTAACGGAGCTTACGAGTTTTCTGTTAAGTTTTGTGTTGTTAAGTTTTCAAGTTTTGGGTAAAGATTCGATGGAATATGGAATAAGGAGTGGCAAGAGCCTAAGCTTGGGGATACCCAAGTCACCCCAAGGTAATATTCAAGGATAACCAAGATCCTAAGCTTGGGGATGCCCCGGAAGGCATCCCCTCTTTCGTCTTCGTTCATCGGTAACTTTACTTGGAGCTATATTTTTATTCACCACATGATATGTGTTTTGCTTGGAGCGTCATTTTATTTTCTTTAGCTTTGCTTGATGTTTGAATAAAATACCAAGATCTGAAATTCTTACATATTAGAGAGTCTTCACATAGTTGTATAATTATTCGACTACTCATTGATCTTCACTTATATCTTTCGGGGTAGTCTGTCGTTTGCTCTAGTGTTTCACTTATATCTTTTAGAGCACGGCGGTGGATTTATTTTGAAGAAATAGACGAACTCTCATGCTTCACTTATATTATTTTGAGAGTCTTAAATAGCATGGTAATGTGCTTAATCCTAATATTCTAGGTATTCAAGAATAATAAAAACCTTCTTATGAGTGTGTTGAATACTAAGAGAAGTTTGATGCTTGATGATTGTTTTGAGAAATGGAGGTAGTGATATTAAAGTCGTGCTAGTTGAGTAGTTGTGAATTTGAGAGATACTTGTGTTGAAGTTTGCAAGTCCCGTAGCATGCACGTATGGTAAACGTTATGTAACAAATTTGAAACATGAGGTGTTCTTTGATTGTCTTCCTTATGAGTGGCGGTCGGGGACGAGCGATGGTCTTTTCCTACCAATCTATCCCCCTAGGAGCATGCGTGTAGTGCTTGGTTTTTGATGACTTGTAGATTTTTGCAATAAGTATGTGAGTTCTTTATGACTAATGTTGAGTCCATGGATTATACGCACTCTCACCTTTCCACCATTGCTAGCCTCTTGATGCAGTGCATTGCCCTTTCTCACATTGAGAGTTGGTGCAAACTTCACGGTGCATCCAAACCCGTGATATGATACACTCTTTCACACATAAACCTCCTTATATATTCCTCAAAACAGCCACCATACCTACCTATTATGGCATTTCCATAGCCATTCCAAGATATATTGCCATGCAACTTTCCACCATTCCGTTTATCATGACACGTCCATCATTGTCATATTGCTTAGCATGATCATGTAGTTGACATACTATTTGTGGCAAAGCCACCATTCATAATTCTTTCATACATGTCACTCTTGGTTCATTGCATATCCCGGTACACCGTCGGAGGCATTCATATAGAGTCATACTTTGTTCTAGTATCGAGTTGTAATCATTGAGTTGTAAATAAATAGAAGTGTGATGATCATCATTTTCTAGAGCATTGTCCTAGGTGAGGAATAAAAAAAGAGAGAAAGGCCATAAAAAAAAGAGAAGGCCCAAAAAAAAGAGAAAGGCCATGAAAAAAAGAAGGCCCAAAAAATGAGAGAAAAAGAGAGAAGGGACAATGCTACTATCCTTTGCCACACTTGTGCTTCAAAGTAGCACCATAATCTTCATGATAGAGAGTCTCTTGTTTTGTCACTTTCATATACTAGTGGGAATTTTTCATTATAGAACTTGGCTTGTATATTCCAACAATGGGCCTCCTCAAGTGCCCTAGGTCTTTGTGAGCAAGCAAGTTGGATGCACACCCACTTAGTTTCTTTGTTGAGCTTTCATACATTTATATCTCTAGTGCATCTGTTGCATGGCAATCCCTATTCCTTGCATTAACATCAATCGATGGGCATCTCCATAGCTCATTGATTAGCCTCGTTGATGTGAGACTTTCTCCTTTTTTGTCTTCTCCACATAACCCCCACCATCATATTCTATTCCACCCATAGTGCTATGTCCATGGCTTGCGCTCATGTATTGCGTGAAGGTTTATAAGTTTGAGATTACTAAAGTATGAAACAATTGCTTGGCTTGTCATCGGGGTTGTGCATGATGAGAGCATTCTTGTGTGACGAAAATGGAGCATGACTAAACTATATGATTTTATAGGGATGAACTTTCTTTGGCCATGTTATTTTGAGAGGACATAATTGCTTAGTTAGTATGCTTGAAGTATTATTATTTTTATGTCAATATGAACTTTTATCTTGAATCTTTTGGATCTGAATATTCATACCACAAGTAAGAAGAATGTAGCGACCAGACCCGAATGGATCTAGCGCTCTGTGCTCAGTGTCATCCCTGGATCAGTAATGCTGACACCACACAGTACTTCGAAGGATTTATAGCAGAGTAGCAATCACACACTTATTACATCGTTGTCCACAAGGGAACTGAATACAAAATATGGCTTAAAGCCATCTAATGATAACAGCGGAAGGCTTGGAAGATAAGCGAGTCCATCAACTCCAACGGCATCACTGAGTATAGAACCACGACCTAACACCTTACTCGTCGTCTGAAAAGTCTGCAACGTGAAAAGTTGCAGCCCTAAAACGGGCCAGCACATGGAATATGCTGGCAATGTAACACATAAAGAGCAATGAATGAATAAGCCTATACTACATGCATATTTGGCTGGTGGTAAGGCTCTACGGTTACATTTGCATAAAGCTGATTTTTCCCTACATCAAAGGAATAATTTTATTTAACTATCATGGTGGTTGTTAAACATTGAGAATGGTTGACAGCATTCTCAATCCCAATTAAAAAGTACTCATCAAAACCCAATAACTTTTATTTAGAAGTAACATGTTGAGATTCACATGATAATCAAGTACCGGATACTCAAATTGTCCATAACCGGGGACACGGCTAATCATGATTAGTTTATACACTCTGCAGAGGTTTGCACACTTTTCCCCACAAGACTCGATCGCCTCCGCTTGGTTCTCGCGACTACATGGTGTTTGAGAAACGGATGACCGAGACATAGTCTTTCGAAGCGCTAGCACCTTACATGTGGGTAGACTGCACCAACCTATATCCCTACATCAGCTAGCCTACCCGTAAGAGTTCAGACGACTTAGTCAACTACGCCAGAGCCCATAATTGGCTTGTGGCTGCACACGGAAGTTTCAGTTTGAAAAATCTTATGATCCCTTAGAGCACAGGTGGCGGTCCGAAGAAATACAGGCAAGTCCTGATGGAAACCAGGTGCCTCAATCCACCCAGATGTGTGTTAGGTTGCCACCTTAGATAAACCATTAATTAAACAATCTCACATCTGTCATGGATATTCACTCACCCAATCCACGTCTACAAGCATAGCATGGCATGAACAAGCAAACGCAGAAGTAACTCCCAAGGTTTCATAAGTAAAACAGGTAATAGGTACTACCTCAATCTACTTCCCAAACCCACAATTTAATTAGATCCTAATCATGCAAGTGTTTGAGGGTTTGATCTAATGCAATAAAAACTGGGTATGAGAAGAGTATGATCAAAGTGTTACTTGCCTTGCTGATGATCCGCGAGTCCTAGAGATTCGAAGTAACAAGCGGCGCACTCCGGGTGATCTAACGCAGACAAACAACAAGCATACAATAAGTACTCATCTAATGCACAGGGAAATCTTGAATAAAAGATCTAACCAGATAGTTCAACTTAAGAACCCTGGTTGCAAAAGAATCGAATCAAAACAAACTCCGAAAGTCGAAACTCGAGAGAGAACGTCTCGGTTTAGCGATCTGAAATTAGGTCAAAATTTCACAGTGGCAAAACTCTGTGAAAGTAGGGTAGTCGAACGGCGGTTTAAATCACGAAACTCCAGCGCTTGAATCACCGATTCCGATAAACGAGCGAGAAATAAAACAGTTTTGAAAATCAGATCAAATCAAATCGAAAATAACGGATTAATTCCGATTAAAAAGAAAACGACGAACGAGTTAAAAAGCTTAACGTTAGATAACGTAACGAATCTAACGAACGCGTTCATTGAAACGAACGGTTCGGTGAGCGTCCGTTAATTAAGAAAACCGAAAAAAACAAAACCAATCTAGGTTTTTTTTTTAAAAAAAACCAAACATATATTTATTTTTTTTTAAAAAAAACCGAATCGGTTCGAGGAGAAACCGGATCGGGCGCTGGGCGGCGGCTACCTCCGGTGGCTCTTCGGGCGAGGTCGTGAGGCTCCGTGGGTCGGGGTCCCGGGTGGGGGGCGAGGCGGCGAGGTTCCCCGGCGTCGTGGGGAACGGCAATGGGGCGGGCGGTGCTCCTGCTGGTCGGGAGGGGCGGCTCAGTGGGGTGAGGTGAGAGAGGGGGGTATTTAAGAGGCGGTGGCTTGGGAGGGCCAAGGGAGCCGGGTCCCAAGCGGGGGGGCGCGTTTTTTTAAATAAAATTAAACCAAAACAAATAAAAAAATACCAAACGAACTCGGATTTAAATAAAACAAATTTTCCCGACTCCTAAAATGAGTCGAACAAAATGAACTTTAAAAACAATATACATGCATAAATTTTTTTTAAATGCTCATTTTTGCCTAAGCAAAATAAATCTTCCAAAACCAAATTTGGTTTATTTATAATATCTTCATTTTTCCTAATTGTTTGGGAAAGTCATATTATTCCCTCACAAGATATTTTTATAGGAAAAACTTTATGAAGATAATTTAAATAATCCAATGATCCCATTTTCAAAATTTGGGGATTCCCAAATATGAAAATAATGAAACTTCCAACTCTCTCCGAGGGTCCTTGAGTTGCGTGAAATTTCTAGGATCGGAAAATGCGAGAAAATATGATATGCATGATGACCTAATGTATAACATTCCAAATTGAAAATTTGGGATGTTACAAAGAATTACATTGAAATTATGCCAAGTAGCATTCCAGATAAAAAAATATCTTTTTTATCATTTACCTACTCGAGGGCGAGGAGGAATTAAGCTTGGGGATGCTTGATACGTCTCCAACGTATCTATAATTTTTGATTGCTCCATGCTATATTATCTACTATTTTGGAAAATATTGGGCTTTACTATCCACTTTTATATTATTTTTGGGACTAACCTATTAACCGGAGGCCCAGCACGGAATTGCTGTTTTTGCCTATTTCAGTGTTTCGAAGAAAAAGGAATATCAAACGGAGTCGAAACGGAATGAAACCTTCTGGAGAAGTTATTTCTGGAAGGAAAGCAACCTGATAGACTTGGAGTGCACGCCAGGAAAGAAACGAGGGAGCCACGAGTTAGGGGGGCGCGCCCTCCACCCTCGTGGGCCCCTCGTGGCTCCCCTGACATACTTCTTCTGCCTATATATCTCCATACACCCTAAAAACTTCGGGGAACAAACTAGATCGGGAGTTCCGCCGCCGCAAGCCTTTGTAGCCACCGAAAACCTCTCGGGAGCCCGTTCCGGCACCCTGCCGGAGGGGGCAACCCTCACCGGTGGCCATCTTCATCATCCCGGCGCTCTCCATGATGAGGAGGGAGTAGTTCACCCTCGGGGCTGAGGGTATGTACCCGTAGCTATGTGTTTGATCTCTCTCTCTCGTGTTCTTGATTTGGCACGATCTTGATGTATCGCGAGCTTTGCTATTATAGTTGGATCTTATGTTTCTTCTCCCCCTCTACTCTCTTGTAATGGATTGAGTTTTCCCTTTGAAGTTATCTTATCGGATTGAGTTGTTAATGATTTGAGAACACTTGATGTATGTCTTGCCGTGCGTATCTGTGGTGACAATGGGATATCACTTGATTCACTTGATGTATGTTTTGGTGATCAACTTGCGGGTTCCGCCCATGAACTTATGCATAGGGGTTGGCACAATTTTTCGTCTTGATTCTCCGGTAGAAACTTTGGGGCACTCTTTGAGGTTCTATGTGTTGGTTGAATAGATGAATCTGAGATTGTGTGATGCATATCGTATAATCATACCCACGGATACTTGAGGTGACATTGGAGTACCTAGGTGACATTAGGGTTTTGGTTGATTTGTGTCTTAAGGTGTTATTCTAGTACGAACTCTAGGGCTGTTTGTGACACTTATAGGAATAGCCCAACTGATTGATTGGAAAGAATAACTTTGAGGTGGTTTCGTACCCTACCATAATCTCTTCGTTTGTTCTCCGCTATTAGTGACTTTCTTTGTTACATGTTGAGGGATAGTTATATGATCCAATGATGTTATTATTGTTGAGAGAACTTGCACTAGTGAATGTATGAACCCTAGGCCTTGTTTCCTAGCATTGCAATACCGTTCACGCTCACTTTTACCATTAGTTACCTTGCTGTTTTTATATTTTAAGATTACAAAAACCTATACCTACCATCCATATTGCACTTGTATCACCATCTCTTCGCCGAACTAGTGCACCTATACAATTTACCATTGTATTGGGTGTGTTGGGGACACAAGAGACGCTTTGTTATTTGGTTGCAGGGTTGCTTGAGAGAGACCATCTTCATCCTACGCCTCCCACGGATTGATAAACCTTAGGTCATCCACTTGAGGGAAATTTGCTACTATCCTACAAACCTTTGCACTTGGAGGCCCAACAACGTCTACAAGAAGAAGGTTGTGTAGTAGACATCAAGGACGTAAGCCATAAGTAGGCTAAGAGGAGGAAGATGGCCCATCAGTAGACGTATAAGTAGACACATCCACAAGATGCAAATGACGAGTATAGTACTGAGGAAAAGATGGAAGTATACGAGGAGCAGTCGCCGATGTAGACTCAGAGGATGGAGAGGAAGAAGTTACCGGGGATGAAGGTGGAGAGTTCAGTGATCTGCGAGGTGAGGAAACCATAGGAGATGGTGGCGTTAGATTTGCAACAATCGAAGAGGCAGGGGTAGCGAGACGAATAGACAATGGCTCAATGGGAGTGGTAGGTGTGTCGAGAAAAGTGAGGAAAGAGATATCCTCCACTAAACAGGTCAAGGAAGATGGAGGCGGTTAGAAGGGACGAGACTCGTCAAAAGTCACATCCCTAGAAATACGAATCCGACGACCGACGGGATCCCAACAACGATAGCCCTTATGTTCATCACTATATCCTAAGAAAATACAGTCAACAGACTGAGCATTCAGTTTAGTGTAGTCCTGGCCATCTCAGGCCCGACCCTAAAATCCAGGGCCTAGGCCCGATGGGCTTGCCCGTGGGCCGGGCTTGGGCCTGAGTTTTGAGCCCACCAGCAGGGCCTGGACGGGCTTGGGTTTGGCATATTGGCATTTTAAGGAAGAGGCCCAGCCCATGGCCCTAAGCCCTAAGGTCTTTTCATGGCTTTTTACCAGATGGGCTGGGCTTGGGCTTGAAAAGTAGGCCCGTTGGTAGGGCCTGGGAGGGCCTGGGCGTCTGTTTTCTGCGATGGGCTTTTTTAGGCCCAGCCCAAGCCCGGCCCAGCCTGGCCCATGGCCAGATATAGTTTGGTGCATTTACGAGGAGCAAGAAGAACATAACAAACACAACCAAACAAACAAAGCGTCGAATAATCAGGAGAACAATCAAAAACACGCTCGAAAGGAACACCACCGTGTAGAGCAGCGGATGGCTGAAGATTGATGAGATAGGTGGAGGTGGAGACATCCTCAGCCCAAAAATGAGCCAGAAGAGAGGCGGCAATCATCAACGCACGAGCTATCTCAAGAAGGTGACGATGCTTTCTCTCAGCCACACCATTCTGAGAATGAGCACCGCGACAAGAGAACTGAGGAAGAGTCCCCTGATCAACAAAAACACCACTCAACATCTTGGAAATATACTCGCCAGCAGACTCAGCATGAAACACATGAATAGGAAAAGAGAACTGAGTGTGAACCATGGCAACAAAACGCTTATATATGGAAAGAACTTCACTGCGAGAAGTCATAAAATAAAGCCAAGTGTAATGAGAGAAATCATCTACGAAAACAATATAGTATTGATGGCCCCCTTTCGAAGCAAAGGGAGCCGGAACCCATGCATCGAAATGGACTAAATCAAAAGGACGCTGGGACACTGACTCACTAGTAGGATAAGGTAACTGGATCTGTTTGCCAAGCCGACAACCCTGACAGTCTAAAGACACATCTCCTGAGACAGACCCCAAAATACCTCGATGAACTAAAGACGACAAACAAGAACCACAAAGATGACCAAGTCGATGATGCCATTGCTAGAAGGAGCCTATAGCTGAAGCGACAAAAGCATATGGACTGGCGATAGTGGTGGTAGCAGAAGGAACATGAAGCCAGTTGAGCTCCCAAAGACCCTGAGAGTCATGGCGACGAGGGCCTGCCCCAACCAAAGTGTGCGTGCGATGATCCTGAATAGAACAAAAGTCAATGTCAAGGATGACCTGACAACCGGAATCAGTAAGTTGACCAGCAGAAAACAGATTCATGGCGAGTCGAGGAACATGAGCAACATCAAGAACAGAATAAAGAAGGCGTGGTAAGATTGTTGGGGAACGTAGCATGCAATTTCAAAATTTTCCTACACTCATGCAAGATCTATCTAGGAAATGTGTAGCAACGAGAAGGGGAGAGTGTGTCCACGTACCCTCGTAGACCGAAAGTGGAAGCGTTTGTTAACGCGGTTGACGTAGTCAAACTTCTTCTCGTTCCGACCAATCAAGCACTGAACGTACGACACCTCCGAGTTCTGCACACGTTCAGCTCGATGACGTCCCTTGAACTCTTGATCCAGAAAAGTGTCGAGGAAGAGTTCCGTCAGCACGACGGCATGGTGACGGTGATGGTGAAGAGATCCACGCAGGGCTTCGCCCTACGTGAATATGATCGGAGGTGTAAACTATGGAGGGGGCGCCACACATGGCTTGGAACAATTGGTGTGTGTTGTAGGCGCCCCCCACGTATATAAAGGAGGGAGGGGGAGGAGGCCAGCCCTAGGCGCGCCCAAGTAGGAGGAATCCTACTTGGGCTCCTTGTTGGATTCGCCCCCTTCCTTTTACTGGAGAGGGAAAGGGGGAAAGAGAGAGGGGGGTGGGAGAAGGAAAGGATCGTCGCCCCTCTCCTAGTCCGATTCGGCCTCCTTCCCTATGGGGGGCGTGCCACCCCTTTGTGGGCTGGTGTGCCTCCCTCCTATGGCCCATATCTTCCCCCGGGGAGTTCCCGGTAACTCCTCGGTACTCTGATATGTATCTGATACATCCCAGAACACTTCCGATGTCCGAATACTATCATCCAATATATCAATCTTTACCTCTCGACCATTTCGAGACTCCACGTCATGTCTGTAATCTCATCCGGGACTCCGAACAACATTCGGTCACCAAATCACATAACTCATATAAAACAAATCGTCATCGAACGTTAAGCATGCGGACCCTATGGGTTCGAGAACTATGCAGACATGACCGAGACACCTCTCCGGTCAATAACCAACAGCGGAGCCTGGATGCTCGTATTGGTTCCTACATATTCTACGAATATCTTTATTGGTCATACCATAATGACAACATACGTAGTTCCCTTTGTCATCGGTATGTTACTTGCCCGAGATTCGATCGTCGATATCTTCGTACCTAGGTCAATCTCGTTACCGACAAGTCATTTTACTCGTTTCATAATGCATCATCCCGCAACTAACTCATTAGTCACATTGCTTGCAAGGCTTATCATGATGTGCATTACCGAGAGGGCCCAGAGATACCTCTCCTATACTTGGAGTGACAAATCCTAATCTCAATCTATGCCAGCCCAACAAACACCTTCAGAGATACATGTAGAGCATCTTTATAATCACCCAGTTACGTTGTGATGTTTGATAGCACACAAGGTATTCCTCCGGTATCCGGGAGTTGCACAATCTCATAGTCAAAGGAATATGTATAAGTCCTGAAGAAAGCAAATATCAATAAAACTTAATGATCATTATGCTAAGATAACGAATGGGTCTTGTCCATCACATCATTATCCTAATGACGCTATCCCATTCATCATATGACAACACATGTCTATGGCTAGGAAACTTAACCATCTTTGATTAGCGAGCTAGTCTAGTAGAGGCTTACTAGGGATACTGTGTTTTGTCTATGTACCCACACATGTATCAAGTTTCCGGTTAATACAATTCTAGTATGAATAATAAACATTTATCATGAAATAAGGAAATATAAATAACAACTTTATTATTGCCTCTAGGGCATATTTCCTTCAGTCTCTCACTTGCACTAGAGTCAATAATCTAGATTGCATTGTAATGATTCTAACACCCATGGAGTCTTGGTGCTGATCATGTTTTGCTCGTGGAAGAGCCTTAGTCAACGGGTCTGCCAAATTCAGATCCGTATGTATTTTACAAATCTCTATGTATCCCTCCTTGACTTGATCACGGATGGAGTTGAAGCGTCTCTTGACGTGTTTGGTTCTTTTGTGAAATCTGGATTCCTTCGCCAAGGCAATTGCTCCAGTATTGTCACAAAAGATTTTCATTGGACCCGATTGATAACCCACAAGTATAGGGGATCACAACAGTTTTTGAGGGTAGAGTATTCAACCCAAATTTATTGATTCGACACAAGGGGAGCCAAAGAATATTCTCAAGTATTAGCAGTTGAGTTGTCAATTCAAGCACACCTAGATAACTTAATATTTGCAGCAAAGTATTTAGTAGCAAAGTAGTATGGAAATGCTTGATAATGGTGGCAAAAGTGTGAGAGCAGTTTTGTAGTAATTATAACAGATGTAGCGGAAAAGTAACTAAGCGGAGAGCAATATGTGAAAAGCTCGTAGGCATTGGATCGGTGATGGAGAATTATGCCGGATGCGATTCCTCATGCAATAGTTATAACATAGGGTGACACAGAACTAGCTCCAATTCATCAATGTAATGTAGGCATGTATTCCGAATATAGTCATATGTGCTTATGGAAAAGAACTTGCATGACATGTTTTGTCCTACTCTCCCGTGGCAGCGGGGTCCTATTGGAAACTAAGGGATATTAAGGCCTCCTTTTAATAGAGTACCGGACCAAAGCATTAACACTTAGTGAATACATGAACTCCTCAAACTATGGTCATCACCAGTAAGTATCCCGATTATTGTCACTTCGGGGTTAACGCATCATAACACATAATAGGTGACTATAGACTTGCAAGATAGGATCAAGAACTCACATATATTCATGAAAACATAGTAGGTTCAGATCTGAAATCATGGCACTCGGGCCCTAGTGACAAGCATTAAGCATAGCAAAGTCATAGCAACATCAATCTCAGAACATAATGGATACTAGGGATCAAACCCTAACAAAACTAACACGATTACATGGTAAATCTCATCCAACCCATCACCGTCTAGCAAGCCTATGATGGAATTACTCACTCATGGTGGTGAGCATCATGAAATTGGTGATGGAGGAAGGTTGATGATGATGACGGCGATGGATTCCCCTCTCCGGAGCCCCGAACGGACTCCAAATCAGCCCTCCCGAGAGATATTAGGGCTTGGCGGCGGCTCCGTATCGTAAAACGCGATGAATCCTTCTCTCCGATTTTTTTTCTCCCCGAACGTGAATATATGGAGTTGGAGTTGAGGTCGGTGGAGCACCAGAGGGTCCATGAGGCAGGGGGCGCACCCAGGGGGGTAGGTGCGCCCCCACCCTCGTGGACAGGGTGTGGCCCCCTGGCCTTGATTCTTTCACCAATATTTTTTATATATTCCAAAAATATTCTCCGTGAAGTTTCAGGTCATTCCAAGAACTTTTATTTCTACACAAAAATAACACCATGGCAACTCTGCTGAAAACAGCGTCAGTCCGGGTTAGTTCCATTCAAATCATGCAAGTTAGAGTCCAAAGCAAGGGCAAAAGTGTTTGGAAAAGTAGATACGATGGAGATGTATCACCGATGCACTAGGTATTACACCTAGATCGGATATGAACTCCTTCATTTGCTGCTTCCGAAGCAGCTATGTACTCCACTTCACACGTAGATTGCGCCACGATGCTTTGCTTGGAACTGCACCAACTGACAGCTCCACCATTCAATATAAATACGTATCCAGTTTGTGACTTAGAGTCATCCGGATCAGTGTCAAAGCTAGCATCAACGTAACCATTTATGACAAGCTCTTTGTCACCTCCATAAACAAGAAACATATCCTTAGTCCTTTTTAGGTATTTCAGGATGTTCTTGACCGCTGTCCAGTGATCCACTCCTGGATTGCTTTGGTACCCTCCTGCTAGACTTATAGCAAGGCACACATCAGGTCTGGTACACAGCATTGCATACACGATAGAACCTATGGCCGAGTCATAGGGAATGACTTTCATTTTCTCTCTATCTTCTGCAGTGGTTGGGCATTGAGTCTGCCTCAACTTCACACCTTGTAACACAGGCAAGAACCCTTTCTTTGACTGATCCATTTTGAACTGCTTCAAAAATTTATCTAGGTATTTGCTTTTTGAAAGTCCAAATAAGCGTCTTGATTTATCTCTATAGATCTTCATGCCTAATATATAAGCAGCTTCACCGAGGTCTTTCATTGAAAAACTCTTATTCAAGTATCCTTTTATGCTATCCAGAAATTCTATATCATTTCCAATCAACGATATGTCATCCACACATAATATTAGAAATGCTACAGAGCTCCCACTCACTTTCTTGTAAATACAGGCTTCTCCAAAAGTCTGTATAAAACCATATGCTTTGATCACCTCATCAAAGCGTATATTCCAACTCCGAGATGCTTGCACAAGTCTATAAATGGATCGCTGGAACTTGCACACTTTGTTAGCACCTTTAGGATCGACAAAACCTTTTGGTTGCATCATATACAACTATTCTTTAAGAAATCCATTAAGGAATGCAGTTTTGATGTCCATTTGCCAGATTTCATAATCATAAAATGTGGCAATTGCTAACATGATTCGGACATTCTTAAGCATCGCTACGGGTGAGAAGGTCTCATTGTAGTCAACTCCTTGAACTTGTCGAAAACCTTTTGCAACAAGTCGAGCTTTGTAAACAGTAACATTACCATCAGCGTCAGTCTTCTTCTTGAAGATCCATTTATTCTCTATGGCTTGCCGATCATCGGGCAAGTCAATCAAAGTCAATACTTTGTTCTCATACATGGATCCCATCTCAGATTTCATGGCCGCAAGCCATTTCATGTAATCTGGGCTCATCATCGCTTCCTCATAGTTCGTAGATTCGTCATGGTCTAGTAACATGACTTTCAGAACAGGATTACCGTACCACTCTGGTGCGGAACGTGCCCTGGTTGACCGGTTGGGTAGTAACTTGATCCAAAGTTTCATGATCATTATCATTAGCTTCCTCACCAGTTGGTGTAGGCATCACGGGAATAGTTTTCTATGATGAGCTACTTTCCAATTCGAGAGAAGGTACAATTACCTCATCAAGTTCTACTTTCCTCCCACTCACTTCTTTCGAGAGAAACTCATTCTCTAGAAAGGATCCATTTTTAGCAACAAAGATCTTGCTTTCGGATCTGTGGTAGAAGGTGTACCCAACAGTTTCTTTTGGGTATCCTATGAAGACGCACTTATCCGATTTGGGTTTGGGCTTATCAGGCTGAAGCTTTTTCACATAAGCATCGCGACCCCAAACTTTAAGAAACGACAGCTTAGGTTTATTGCCAAACCACAGTTCATACGGTGTCGTCTCAACGGATTTAGATGGTGCCCTATTTAACGTGAATGCAGCTGTCTCTAATGCATAACCCCAAAATGATAGCGGCAAATCATTAAGAGACATCATAGATCGCCCATATCTAATAAAGTATGATTACGACGTTCCGACACACCATTACGCTGTGTTGTTCCAGGTGGCGTGAGTTATGAAACTATTCCATATTGTTTTAAATTAAGGCCAAAGTCTTAACTCAAATATTCGCCTCCGCGATCAGACCGTAGAAACTTTATTTTCTTGTTACGATAATTCTCCACTTCACTCTGAAACTCTTTGAACCTTTCAAATGTTTCTGACTTGTGTTTCATTAAGTAGATATACCCATATCTGCTCAAATGATCTGTGAAGGTTAGAAAATAACGATACCCGCCGCGAGCCTCAACACTCATCGGACCGCATACATCGGTATGTATTATTTCCAATAAGTTAGTGGCTCGCTACATTGTTCCAGAGAATGAATTTTTTGTCATCTTGCCCATGAGGCATGGTTTGCAAGCATCAAATGATTCATAATCAAGTGATTCCAAAAGTCCATCTGCATGGACTTTCTTCATGCGCTTTACACCAATATGACCTAAACGACAGTGCCACAAATATGTTGCACTATCATTATCAACTTTGTATCTTTTGGCATCAATATTATGAATATGTGTATCACCATGATCGAGATTCAACAAAAATATACCACTCTTCAAGGGTGCATGACCATAAAAGATATTACTCATATAAATAGAACAACCATTATTCTCTGATTTAAATGAATAACTGTCTCGCATTAAACAAGATCCAGATATAATGTTCATGCTCAACACTGGCACCAAATAACAATTATTTAGGTCTAAAACTAATATCGAAGGTAGATGTAGAGGTAGCGTGCCGACGGTGATCACATCGACCTTGGAACCATTCCCGACGCGCATCGTCACCTCGTCCTTAGCCAATATTCGTTTAATCCATAGCCCCTGTTTCGAGTTACAAATATGAGCAACTGAACCGGTATCAAATACCCAGGCACTACTATGAGCATTAGTAAGGTACACATCAATAACATGTATACCAAATATATCTTTGTTCACTTTGCCATCCTTTTTCTCCGCCAAATACTTGGGGCAGTTCCATTTCCAGTGACCAGTCCCTTTGCACTAGAAGCACTCAGTTTCAGGCTTAGGTCCAGACTTGGGTTTCTTCCCGGGAGTGACAACTTGCTTGCCATTCTTCCTGAAGTTTCCCTTCTTTCCCTTGCCCTTTTTATTTAAACTAGTGGTCTTGTTAACCATCAACACTTGATGCTTGAGGGAGTCCTGGATTAGGGGGTATCCGGACAGCCGGACTATATCCTTTGGCCGGACTGTTGGACTATGAAGATAGAAGATTGAAGACTTCGTCTCGTGTCCGGATGGGACTCTCTTGGCGTGGAAGGCAAGTTTGGCGATACGGATATGTAGATCTACTTCTGTTGTAACCGACTCTGTGTAACCCTAGCCCCCTCCGGTGTCTATATAAACCGGAGGATTTAGTCCGTAGGACAACAACAACCATACCATAGGCTAGCTTCTAGGGTTTAGCCTCTACGATCTCGTGGTAGATCAACTCTTGTAATACTCATATTCATCAAGATCAATCAAGCAGGAAGTAGGGTATTACCTCCATAGAGAGGGCCCGAACCTGGGTAAACATTGTGTCCCTTGCCTCCTGTTACCATCCGCCTTAGATGCACAGTTCGGGACCCCCTACCCGAGATCCGCCGGTTTTGACACCAACATTGGTGCTTTCATTGAGAGTTCCACTGTGTCGTCGCTGCAAGGTTCGATGGCCCCTTCGATCATCGACAACGATGCTGTCCAGGGTGAGATTTTCCTCCCCGGACAGATCTTCGTGTTCGGCGGCTTCGCACTGCGGGCCAACTCGTTTGGCCATCTAGAGCATATTGAAAGCTACCCCTTGGCCATCAGGTCAGGTGTGAAAACTTGAATTACACTGCCGATATCCGCAGAGACTTGATCTTCGACGGGTTCGGGCCCATGCCAGGTGTGACGCACGATCACGACGAGCACGATATAGCTCTGCCGTTGGACGATGTTCAGGAGATCACGCCAGCGACTACTCCGGCCTCTAGTCCGGAGCAGATCGCGCCATCCGAGGACGGGATGATAGACTCCACCACAGAGGTCGCGCCCTCAGTGGCGATAGAGCCGAATACTGACCCTACCCCTCATGAGAGTCGTGTCGCCTAACTGCTGGACTCGTCCTCGGCCACGGACTTCGTACCACCCGTGCCCATACCTATCGAATCCGATTGGGCGCCGATCATGGAGTTCACCTCCGCAGATATCTTTCAGCACTCGCCCTTCGGCGACATACTGAACTCACTGAAATCCCTCTCCCTGTCCGGAGAACCTTGGCCGAACTATGTCCGGCTAGAGTGGGATGCGGACTACGAAGAAATTCAATCCCCACCCACCACCCACTTAGTAGCCACTGTCGACGATTTAACCGACATGCTCGACTTCGACTCCGAAGACATTGATGGTATGGACACCGATGCCGGAGATGAACAGGAACCACTGCCCACAGGGCACTGGACCGCCACCTCATCATATGAAGTATATATGGTGGATACACCCAAAGAAAATAATAACGAGGATGCAGCGAAAGATAGCTCCCACGACAAGCAATCAAAACGGCGCCATAAGCGCCGCTCTAAATCCTGCCTTGGCAAAAACAGCGACAACAGCGCAACAAGAAGCCAAATTGACCCAGCGACAGAGCAGGGTAAGACAGCGGATTACGAACAAAGTGCGGAGCCGCTGTCCAAGCACGGCTACGCCGAGCATCAAGACAACCAACCCGTCTCCGGTCAGGAGAACAGTCCGGACGACGACGAGCGCATCATCCTGGAAAGGCAGCTGGAGCAAGAAAGGCTTATGGCCACTGCAAGAAGTCTGAAGAAGCAGAAACAAAGGCTCAAGGCCGCACAAAACACACTCAATAGTAGATGGAATAAGGTGCTTGACACGGCAGAAAAGTACGGTGGTAGTCGCCCCACGAAGAGCTACCCAAAGCGGAAGCTGCTGCCGGAGTTCGACGACGAGGCCTTCGAATCCTCACAGCCAAAAAACAAAACCGCCGATCGGTCGGATCGACGACCTCGTGGTTGCGATAGGGTGGCCAATGAGGCCGCACATAAGTCAGTACATGACCAACACGAGGACCCGCATCAACGGGCCAGCGCAACCAGATCCATCTACGGATCAAGGAAACACGCTCCAGCACTCCGCCAACACCAAATACCACAACCGTCCGAACGCCATGGCACAGCCAAATACAGGGGTGCCGCACACCCCCTATGATTCTCCGACGAGGTATTAGACCATGAATTCCTAGAAGGGTTCAAACCAGTTAACATAGAGGCATACAACGGAACCACATACCCTGGGGTCTGGATCGAGGACTTCATCCTCCATATTCACATGGCTCGTGGAGACGATCTCCACGCAATCAAATACTTACCCCTCAAGCTCGAAGGACCAGCTCGGCACTGGCTAAAAAGCCTCCCCGAAAATTCCATTGGAACTTGGGAAGAGCTCGAGGACGCTTTCCGGACTAACTTTCAAGGGACTTATGTCCGACCCCCGGACGCTGATGATTTGAGTCATATAATTCAACAGCCCGGAGAGTCAGCCCGAAAGCTTTGGAACAGGTTTCTCACTAAGAAGAACCAAATTGTCGACTGTCCGGACGCTGAAGCCCTAGCAGCTTTCAAGCACAGCGTTCGAGACGAATGGCTTGCCAGACACCTTGGCCAGGAAAAGCCAAGAACAATGGCAGCCCTAACAAGCCTCATGACCCGCTTTTGTGCGGGCGAGGACAGCTGGTTAGCTCGCAGCAGCACCAGCGACCCAAGCACATCCAAGGTCCGGGACGGCAATGGAAAACCGCGACGCAGTAAAAACAAGCGCCGGAATAAAGAGGACAACCCAGACAACACGACGGTAAACGCCGGATTTAGAGGCTCTCGACCGGGTCAGCGGAAAAAGCCCTCTAAAGGCAACAGAGATGAACCGACCAGCCTAAACAAAATTCTAGACAAACTATGTTAGATCCACGGCACCCCCGGCAAGCCTGCAAATCATACCCACAGAGATTGGTGGGTCTTCAAGCAGGCCGGCAAGCTAAACGCCGAACACAAGGGGGAGGACACTCCGAGCGAGGACGAGGATACGCCTCGCCAGCAAGACACTGGGGGACAGAAAAAATTACCGCCATAAGTCAAAACAGTAAATGTTGTCCACGTGACAAAGAGGAGAGGCAAACACGCACTCCGAAATACACGAGCCATAGAGCCCGTCACCCATGAGTCCCGCCACTGGTCGGCCTGCCCGATCACTTTCGATCGCAGGGATCACCTAATAGGTATTCGACAGGAAGGATCAGCCGCCTTGGTGCTGGACCCAATAGTAAACGGATACCACGTTACACGAGTCCTTATGGACGGCGGCAGTAGTCTAAATCTGATATACCAGGACACTGTCCGCAAAATGGGGATAAACCCAACAAACATCAGCCACAATAATACTACCTTCAAGGGCGTAATACCAGGCACAGAGGCTCACTGCACGAGCTCTCTAGCGCTAGAGGTTGTGTTCGGCTTGCCCGACAACTTCTGGAGCGAAAGGTTAACCTTCAACATTGCTCCATTCCGAAGTGGTTATCAAGCACTACTCGGACGAGAGGCTTTCGCCCGTTTCAATGCAATACCGCATTACGCTTTACTCCAACTTAAAATGCTCGGTCCGTGCGGCACCATCACAGTACATGGAAATGTTGAGCGTTCGTTCCGAGCAGAAAAATGCATGGCTGCTTTAACAGCCGAACACTAGACAGCCTCATCACCAGAGACGATGACCGGTCGTTAGGACCGCGGACACGGTTAGACGAATCCGGCCAATCATAGATAGATATTGGTTCGATGGTTACACCCGTATAGACGGTACTAGGGGCTTCACCGCAATAATTCGGCTCATCTTTACCCATCTCAAATTTTTCATGGTTTATTTATAATAACCAAATTTTTACACAACAACTTTTCACTAAGCACCTCCCTTTTACAGATGACGATCGTGCTACACCCGTCCAGGATACGGCACAACAGAGACACACGTGCAGACGTGCAGCAGGGACCCGTACAAAGGTTTCTCTTTAGATTAAGACCCTGCGTAAACCTTTTTTACTGTCTTTTGTTGTTCACATCCTTCGGATTCTCAATACAACCGAGAAGGATGCTGACGTCTTGGCATGTGGCCACGTCAGAATATTGCTTGTACCTGGACACTATGGATTCATTATCCAAGGGCATCACCTAAGCCCAGTATATGTTTCAAAGACCGAACACCTTAGGGAGTGTTCGGCATCGCGAGTTAGGCCTTATATGCATCAGCTCTGAATCATGTCTTTGGTCAAATGTTGGGTTTGCCCGGCTCCTGTGTTTTGCTACCTTACGTTCCGCTCTATCGGCTAAGGTGGCACTAGGAGAACTACTGTGATTGTGCCCTGGCTAGCCCGGACGAGCACCTCGATGAAAGCCAAAACTGTTGTCATGATAAAGCGAGAGCGGTAAACCACTCGATGACTTATCGAAATCTTCGGGATTCCTCCACATTAACGAAGGGCCGTTTCCCGGCCAGGCATGACCGCGCCCCGTCCGGATGAGCACGGAGCCACCAGGGGCTATATAGTAGCCCCACTGTTAAACTCCTATGGCTAAGTGAAAGTGTTAAAGCAATATAGTCCGATTGCCTAGTTCGCTGCGCTATCACCTCCTTAATGGACCAAGGCGTTGGATCAAGTGTGAACATCGTCTTCTGCGAACACCCGCATTGTATGCGTGGGGGCTGAAACCGGCATTAACGCAAACTTTCGTGTTATATAAACATATACATAAGCGGCCGCATTGGGAGGCATCATAACACTTTTAGGCAAAAGTATAAAAATAGCCTTTATATAATTTAGTAAAACATTGTTTTTCAATGGGAATACATGTCATTCGAACATAATATTCTTCCCCCGGTGTCTATATAAACCGGAGGGTTTAGTCCGTAGGTCTCCAATAGCCTTTATATAATATCTCCTGGGCCAGGACCCTCGCGAAGATTTCTTCCCCCGTTTAGAGACTATTGTCTCTGGGCCTTCAGAGGCGGTCCTTTTCCTTCCTTGGGGAGAGGGAGCTTTGGCTTCTTCTCCCGGTTATCCTTAACCAGGAGGCGTCACCTCTTTCTTCCCACCTTTATCCTCCCCGAGGCGCTTGGTAGGCGCAAGCTCCAACATCCGGACTAGTATCGGATCCGGTGAGACCTCGGGGAGGGGGGCCGGACACCTGATCATCTTCGCCTTTGTTGTCCAGTCTTGGTCAAAGAGCGACTTTTCATAATGATGTCATGATGAATAGAAATACAACGTGTTCGGCCATAGGGCGACTTACTTGGGTATCTAGACGATTGCAGCTCAGACCCGCGTCCTCGGTGGAATCCGGACACACTGCTTGTGGTCCGAAGTACAATTTGTACATCTCCTCGGGCGTCATGCCGAGGAAGTGCTGAATAGCTCGCGGTCCCTCTGGATTGAATTACCACAGACGGAGGGGACGATGTTTGCAGGGCAGGGTTCGGCGAAGTAACATTACTTGCGTTACTGTCACCAGATCAATATCTCTTTCAATAAGATCCCGGATGCGCCCCTGCAGTATGGGCACGTCCTTCACTGGCCCCCAGTTTAGCCCCTTATTGATCCATGACGTTAGTCGTGGAGGGTGACCCGAGTGAAAGGCAGGTGGGGCCACCCATTTGGTACCCCTAGGAGCTGTGACATAAAACCATTCTTGTTGCCATAAGCTGGACACCTCCTGGAAAGAACCCTCGGGCCATGGGGCATCGACGCTTTTGCTTATTACAGCACCTCCACATTCTGCATACCTCCCATCGATTGTCTTCGGCTCCACTTGGAAGGTCTTGAGCCACAGGCCGAAGTGAGGGGTGATGCGGAGAAAAGCTTCGCACACGACGATAAAAGACGAGATGTGGAGAATAGAATCCGGAGCTAAATCATGGAAGTCCAGCCCGTAATAGAACATGAGCCCCCTCACGAAGGGATCTAGAGCCAAGTGATATATAAATACTACGCTCTCGCCGGGTTCGGGAGTAGGTATGACATGCCCTTGAGCAGGCAGCCGGTGCGTAATCTCGCTGGTCAAGAACCTGGCCTCTCTTAACTTTCTGACGTCTTCCTCCGTGACGGAGGAGGGCATCCACCGACCTTGAAGGTTAGATCCGGACATGGTTGAAGGTCCGAAGCGCCTGACCTGAGCTTTGGGTATTGGAACTTGAGGCGGGGGAGGGATTCGATTTAGTTCGAGGAATAAAAAAGGATAGGCCTTGGTCTCTTTATAAAGAGGGTGAATACCAGGCGTCCTCCTCGTGACCGTTTGGGACTTGCCTATAATCGAGGAGTCATACCAACGGGCACGATTGGGTTACCCACGCCCGTATTGATGAGAATCCCGTGATAAGGGGACACGATCTCTGCTTCGACAAGACGTGCCAAGGAAACCGCCTCGCGATATGCGCCAAGGCTGGTCGAAAAACACGGTTCGATAATAACCGGGAAATGGCATGATATCATGATGTCAAATACGTCAGCAGGTCGGATTTGTGTATATTATTCTCTCTACGATGGAATGTGGAACTTGTTTTGCAGAGCCGGACACTATCCTTGTGTTCAAGATCTTCTATGGAGTATTCGGAGGAGGAACCCTCCTTGCAATGCCGAAAACAATCTGCACGCTAGACTCATCGTCATTGAAGCCTGGTTCAGGGGCTACTGAGGGATTCCTAGATTAGGGGGGTATCCGGACAGCCGGACTATATCCTTTGGCCGGACTGTTGGACTATGAAGATAAAAGATTGAAGACTTCGTCTCGTGTCCGGATGGGACACTCTTGGCGTGGAAGGCAAGCTTGGCTATACGGATATGTAGATCTCCTTCTATTGTAACCGACTCTGTGTAACCCTAGCCCCCTCCGGTGTCTATATAAACCGGAGGGTTTAATCCGTAGGACAACAACAACCATACCATAGGCTAGCCTCCAGGGTTTAGCCTCTACGATCTCGTGGTAGATCAACTCTTGTAATACTCATATTCATCAAGATCAATCAAGCAGGAAGTAGGGTATTACCTCCATAGAGAGGGCCCGAACCTGGGTAAACATTGTGTCCCTTGCCTCCTGTTACCATCCGCCTTAGACGCACAGTTCGGGACCCCCTACCCGAGATCCGCCGATTTTGACACCGACAATGTTCTTTCTTGATTTCTACCTCCACAACTTTGAGCACAGCGAAGAGCTTGGGAATTGTCTTATCCATCCCTTGCATATTATAGTTCATCACGAAGCCTTTTGTAGCTTGGTGGCAATGATTGAAGAACCCTGTCAATAACACTATCATCTGGAAGATTAACTCCCAACTGAGTCAAGTGTTTATGATTCCGAGACATTCTGAGTATGTGTTCACTGACAGAACTATTCTCCTCCATCTTGCAGTTATAGAACTTGTTGGAGACTTCATATCTCTCAACTCAGGCATTTGCTTGAAATATTAACTTCAACTCCTGGAACATCTCATATGGTCCATGACGTTTAAAACGTCTTTGAAGTTCCGATTCTAAGCCGTAAAGCATGGCACACTGAACTATAGAGTAGTCATCAAACCGCGTCTGCCAGGCGTTCAAAGCGTCTACACTAGCGGGAGGGGGCCTGCCACCTAGCGGTGCATCAAGGACACAATTCTTCTATGCAGCAATGAGGATAATCCTCAAGTTACGGACCTAGTCTGTGTAGTTGCTACCATCATCTTTCAACTTAGCTTTCTCTAGGAACGCATTAAAATTCAAGGGAACGGTAGCACGAGCCATTGATCTACAACATAGATATGCAAAAACTATTAGGACTAAGTACATGATAAATTAAGTTCAATTAATTATATTACTTAAGAACTCCCACTTAGATAGACATCCCTCGAGTTATCTAAATGATCACGTGATCCATATCAACTAAACCATGTCCGATCATCACGTGAGATGGAGTAGTTTTCAATGGCGAATATCTCTATGTTGATCATATCAACTATATGATTCACGTTCGACCCTCCGGTCTCCAGTGTTTTGAGGCCATATTTGTACATGCTAGGCTCGCCAAGTTTAACCCGAGTATTCTGCATGTGCAAAACAGTCTTGCACCCGTTGTATGTGAACGTATAGCTTATCACACCCCGATCATCACGTGGTGTCTCGGCACGACGAACTTTCGCAACGGTGCATACTCAGCGAGAACACTTATACCTTGAAATTTTTAGTGAGGGATCATCTTGTAATGCTACCGCCGTACTAAGCAAAATAAGGTGCATAAAAGATAAACATCACATGCAATCAATATATGTGACATGATATGGCCATCATCATCTTGTGCCTTTGATCTACATCTCCAAAGCACCGTCATGATTTCCATCGTCACCGGCTTGACACCTTGATCTCCATCATAGCGTCGTTGTCGTCTCGCCAACTATTGGTTATACAACTATCACTAACGCATAGTGATAAAGTAAAGCAATTACATGGCGATTGCATTTCATACAACAAAGCGACAACCATAAGGCTCCTGCCAGTTGCCGATAACGTTTACAAAACATGATCATCTCATACAACAACGTATATCACATCACAACATGCCCTGCATAAACAAGTTAGACATCCTCTACTTTGTTGTTGCAAGTTTTACGTGGCTGCTACGGGCTTCGAGTAAGAACCGTTCTTACCTACGCATCAAAACCACAACGATGCTTCGTCAAGTTTGTTGTTCCTTCAACAAGGACCAACCGTAGTCAAATTTGATTCAACTAAAGTTGGAGAAACAGACGCCTGCCAGCCACCTTTATGCAAAACAAGTTGCATGTCTGTCGGTGGAACCGGTCTCATGAACGTGCACTACAAAAAAAAGACACATCCGTGACATTTTGGGCCGAACAAATTTTTTTCTGTCATACATATGACACTTCTATGACGATAATTGTGACAAAACCCGGTATCATCATAGATGTGGTGGGCTCCTACTTCTATGACAAAAAATCATGATAGAAAATGGGCTTTTCGCCCTGGGCGGGCCGGAGATGCAGCTGGATGACATTCTTGGGCCGTCCATGATGGAAAAAACCGTGGTAGAAGCGAGGGGAGGAAAATTTCGGGAGTTGCGGTTACGGTGGGAGGTCGAGGCGGAGCGTCGCGTTTCTCGACGACGCTGCAGCGTGTGTGCGGCGTTGGCTCTAATCGAACCCGGCGGCGTTGGGCTCTAATCGAACGGCGATTGCCTGCGAGGCTACGCGTTCTGAACCCGAGCGATCGATCGATGGCTGTTAACTAAACCCGATGGGCGATTCGCCGCTCTGCTGCTAGTGGCGTTGCGGGGGGTTGGATGAGCGATGGCGGTGGCGTTGCCTCGGATGAACAGGAACCCGTGGTGTGGAGGGCTGGATGAGCGATGAGACGGTGGAGGGTGGCCGTGGAGGGTGGTTGAACAGGACCACGTGGTGTGGAGGGCTGGATGAGCATGAGCGGTGGAGGGGTGCCCGTGGGAGGGGTGGTTGAGCGATGGTGGCGGAGTAGCGGCGTGGTGGAGGCTGGATGAGCAGAGAGCCGTGGAGGTGGAGGAGGTCGACGGTAGCCCGTGGAGGCTGGAGGAGGTCGACGGTGGAGATGAACGGTATCCGTGGAGTCCGTTTTGCGGCACGCCACACCCTCCCCCCCATTTCACCGTAGCGCTCCAACACAAGTCCGTTTCATCCGTTTTGCGGTACGCCACACCCCTCCCGATCAACAGGACCCCGTTTCGACCGTAGGAGGTCCGTTTCCTCCTTTTCTTGCAGACGCCACACCCTCCCGATCAACGGGACCCTGTTTTGACCGTAGGAGGTTCGTTTCCTCCGTTTTGCGATGCCAGCCCTCCCGATCAACAGGACCCGTTTGAATGTGGCGGTCGAACACAAGGCTGTTTCCTCCGCCAGCGATACGCCAGCCTCGTTTCCATCGCCTGTTCCGTCCAAGCCCTCCCGATGAACACGACCACACATTCCGTTCTGACCCAGCCGGTTGGCTCCCCATGAACACGACGACGACGCTGTTTCTCCATTCCGACCCAGCCATGTACGTATGCGCGAGTAGGCGTTCGAGACCCTGCCCGTATGTACATACGTGGCTGTATTTTCTTTCTTGCACCCTCGCCGCTGTACATACGTGTACATGCTACGTGCGCGCCTCTACTACGAAACGTGCGCGCCTCTACATCTACGACACGTGCGCGCCTCTACATCGACCAGTATGTACGTACACGTTCGTGACCAGAATGACAATGCTACGTACGCTTCAACCAGGTGGGTCCCGACTGTCAGACACTTCCTAGCGTGCGAAGATGTAGCTGGTGGGTCCCAGCAGTCAGGGCGGCGAATCGTTTTGGTTTTTTTGCCCGGACGCACTTCCTTGCATGCGAAGATGTAGCTGGTGGGTCCCAGCGATGGGGAAACATTTTTTCACGAAATCTGATGGCCCGTCGGGTGGGTCCCAAGCGTCGGTGGAGGAATCATTATTTTCCACGTAATAAGGAGGCACTTCCTTGCTGCGGCCGTGGACCCGGTATCGGCTTCTCCACGTCTGATCCACGTCGATGGAAGTCGTTCCTTGACCACGTTGACCACATCTGCGCCGAGAGCACCGAGGCGGTGGGCGACGGCGAGGCCTAGGAAGGGGACGACGGGAGCCGGGAAGATCGGCGATGGAAGCCCGCGGAGAGGAGTAAGAGGGTTCTTGGTTCGGCTATGGTGTGAGGCTGCCGTCGCCGCAGTCCCGCCAGCCGGTGGGAATAGTAGGGCGGTGAGGCCTCGCGGCAGACCTGTAGCCCACGGCGGCAGGAGCATGCGACACGACCGGCGCTGCTTTGGGTGGGCGGAGCAAGAAGACCAGAGGTTGAAGATGCACTACGGCCGTTGGATGGACATCGACGGTCACTCGAGCTAGAATCATTCATATTGACTAAAGTTGACAAAGGCCCCGTCGATCAACTTAGTAGGCCCTAAGTCACCCTCCACCATGGTGGGTCCCAGCTAGCAAGGGGAGTATTCATTTTTTTGTGCGTAATAAGGAGGCACTTCCGGTGGGTCCGAGCTGACAGCGTGGGGAACGTTTTTTCGCGAAATACGCTGGCCCGTTCGGTGGGTCCCAGCAGTCAGGGGGGATCGTTTTTTCGCGAAATAAGGTGGCCCGTCCGGTGGGTCCCTGCTGTCAGGTGGAGGAATAATTATTTTCTGGCGTAATAAGGAGGCACTTCCTTGCGGCCGCTGGACCGGTGTCGACCTCTCCACGTCTGATACTCTTCCGATGGAAGTCGGTCGTTAACCACGTTGACCACGCCGCGCCGAGAGCACCAAGGCGGTGGTCTGGACGACGGCGAGGCCTAGGAAGGGGACGACGCGGAGCCGAGGAAGACGCATCATTGGTAGCCCACGCGGAGAGGGGTACGAGGGTTCACTGGTTCGGCTGCGGCGTGAGGCTGCCGTCACCGCAGAATAACAGGGGGTGTGGGTAAGTAGAGGGATACCCTGGGCCAGCGGTGGGAGTAGTAGGGGGCGGTGAGGCCTCCGCGGCATCACAGCCAGCCACGAGAGGCAGGAGCACGTGGCACGACCGGCGCTGCTTTGGGCGGCTGGAGCAAGAAGACCAGAGGTTGAAGAAGCACTATGGTCGTTGGATGGACATCGTACGGTCACTGGAGCTAGAATCGTTCATATTGACTAAGTTGACAAAGCCCTCCGTCCCCGTCAACTTAGTTGGCCCACAAGTCATCCTCCCACTATGGTGGGTCCCATCTAGCAGGGTGGGTATTCATTTTTTTGTGTGTAATAAGGAGGCACTTCCTTGCGTGCGAAGATATAGCTGGTGGGTCCAACATGTCAGCGTGGTGAACGTTTTTTTCACGAAATACAGAGGCCCTTCCGTTGGGTCACAGCTGTCCGGTGGAGGAATCATTAGTTTGCGCGTAAAGTCCACGGCCGATGGATGTCGTTCGTTGACCACGTTGACCAGGCCGCGCCGAGAGCACCATGGCGGTGGACGACGGCGAGGCCTAGGAAGGGAACGACACGGAGCCGGGGAAGACTCGGCAATGGTTGCCCACGCTGTGGGGAGTACGAGGGTTCTTGGTCGGCTGCCTTCGCGGAAAATAACAGGAGGTGTGGGTGAGTAGAGGAATGGCACGGCCAGCAATGAAGTAGGGTGGGCGGTGCGGCTGTGCGGCACCACACCCGCCACGGAGGCGGAGCGAGCAGTCCCACGGAGCTGGTTTGGGCGGTGGAGCAAGAAGATCAGATATTGAAGAAGAAGCATGGCCGTTGGATTAACATCCAGCGGTCACTTTGCTACTAGAATTGTTGTGGACTAAGTTGACAAAACCAAAGTACCGTCAACCTAGTAGACCCACAAGTCAGCCTCCAAATCTGTCCCAAACAAGATACAACCCGAAATTTCTAGCGGATTCAAATTAATTTTAAATCTAAATATACCTTAATTTAAATTCAATGAAATTTTACCCGCACAAAAACAATGAAATTTAAAATATCAAAATCCGAAAGAAAACAATATTTGGGAACTAATTGCTGTTCTTTGTATTTTTTCATTTTACAGCCCATTTATTATTACTTATAGCCCATTTCTTATTACTTATAGCCCATTTCTTATTATTATAGCCCATTTTACGGGCAAAATGCATCCTCCTCATCTTGAAAGATTTCCGGCCCGGTGAGGCGTAGAAAAGCAAGTAGGCCTATGTTGGTTATTCGCAAAAAACAAAATAGCTGGCTAGCCATTTTGAGAAAGGAAAAAAACAAACTGGGCTGGTCATGTGCTAAACATATGAAATAAAAGCACAGGCTAGGCAGGCCACGGGTCCCGACAACCCAGTTGATACTCTTCTCCGTCTGAAAAACAAAATTACTGCAGCGCTCTTTGGTCCCTCTTGTCATCCTCACCATGTACAGTCATCTCCTTATTCCTCTCGAATGTTGACCATGTTGACAACACCGGAAGGCGGCCTGCTTGAAGCGCGGAGGGCGATGGTGAGGCCTCGGACGGGAGCGAACAGAGCAGGGAAGATCACAGCCAACCGTGGAGGCGGAGCGAGCGGTCCCGCCGGTGCTGGTTTGGCTTTGGCGGCTCGAGGACGAAGAGACTGAAGAAATGCGACAGATGTTGAATGTCAATCGAACTGTCAAGGTTGGCACAATCGTTTTTTACTAAGCGGACACCAAGTAGCATACTTTTTTATATATAGGAAGAAAACTGCGAGGAAAATCGTTAAATGCCGTCCTCCTCACGAGGGCGTTAAGCCACATAAGTGACTAGCACCCTTGGTTTTCAACCGAGAGGTCTTGGGTTCGAGTCTAAGGAACTCTCAATTTTGTCCTCCTTTCTTCCTCGCAAAAAAAGGGAAAGAAAATCAAAGACTTGGGAAGGCGTACAGAATAAGCTAGTGTACCAGTAAAGAGAGTTGCCGAGTTTTAGAAAAAGAAAGATGTGCTCTGTAGCTGGTTCAATCCAAACCTAGACTATGACTATATATGGTGCTATGCTACTCGCAAGTAATGAAACCGACATATCCAACGTTCGCTTCTCCTCTTCTCTACTTACTCGCCTAGCATCGAAGCTCGGCCGTAGCAACCATGTCCATTTGGCTGCTCGTCCACCTGCTCTTGAGCAGCAAAAACCAGATATCGCCAAGTCGCCACCCGTACCATCGCTGTGGGTCTCATCACACCCCGCCACACGCGCACCGCAGACCGATTGCTCATCGCAACCCGCTGCCGATGGTGTGGTGCCACCGCTGCAAATCACGCAGAGTCACCGTCACGTCTCAACCACAATCCGCAACCCTGGCGAGTCTTCTACAAATGCCCGAATCATGGGGTAATAATATGTTTAAGTGTTGTTCGCTGCTTTCGGTTGCTGATTTTTTAATAGTTTGGTTGATGATCTTCCAATTTGATTCATGCGAAAAGGGAAGATTCGTGTGATTTGTATTTACGGGAAGTTCTTGATGTGGGGAATGCAACTCGCTGATTATTTGGTTAGCGAGGAATCCCAATACCAGCAGGTTGGGGTGTTGGACAAATGGCGAAGGAGCAGCGGAAGAGGAAGATGCAGAGCGAGAAGGTTAAAGACGCAGTTCCTCTGATTATGGCCAAGCAACAGCTGCTGAACAACCTTGACAGCAATGAGGAGATGAAAGAGCTTGTGAAGATAATGGGCAAAATCAATGTGCTCTGTAGGATGATTGTCTCTTTATTTGTAGTGTATGTAGCACTCGTGATGTATTCAGTGGCTACGACATGAGCACTTTGCTGAAACTAGTAATGAATGAAACCTGTGTAGCAGGCCGGGCGTAGTGTTGTGAACATCTAATGATTTCTATTAACGGAAATCAGGGGGTATCCCCTTTTGCTCATATAAATAAATAGATAGCAGAGGCCCTGTCGGGTCAGCTTTGTTCTCATTTGAAGATGTCGAGCAAATTGCAGTCCAATAGCAAACTATGTCATCAAATTCAAGTTTCACAGCCAAATATGAGTACAAATAAACAACAATGTCATCATGTTTTAGTTGTCATACAATCACCAAACACAAATCAGCATACATAACAAGTGATGTTCTCACAGCAAAATACTAAACAACATGTTCATCAGGTTTCAGTTGTCATAGCAAACAAATTTCACATAGTAGATAAAAAAACGTCTTCTGATAGGCAAATACAACAAAAGCAATGTAATCATCATCTGCAACAACAACGTCAACATCTTTGCCATGTGTATCAGTCTGAATCGTAATTCCCCACGGTGTCATCTTCTTCTTCGTCCTCAACGTCCTCGAACGTTGGCTTCTTCTTGATCAACTCTTGTATGTCCACAAGACGACGGGCAATCTTTTCACGGCGTCATTGGCGTGATGGTTCTCAAAGATATTAGGAACATCTGTGTTATCTTGTACATCGGGAGCGATGTAAGCATCATCTTGTTGTGCAACTTCATTAAGCGAATTCCTCTGCTCAAACCTTTGCAATACTCTCCGATCATCGCTACGTGCAAATGTGTCTTCCAAGAAAAATATCTGTGTTGCTTGATTTGCCAAAATAAAAGGCTCGTTGGTCTAGTCGCCGCCTTGACATTGATGGATTTGAAATAATCATCAGCTCTGGGTTTTGCGATCTGGAAAACAGGTTATACCAATGACAACACTGCAGAACCACACACCGATGATCCTCGGCTGGAGATATCTGCAAGCTGAACAATGTACGTTATGTTAGCATACATTCAGTTGTCTCTTTGTCATACGTATCCGTGCTCATGATGGCACTGTTTTGTGTCTTCTGCCTTTGTCTCGTGCAAAGGGTGTTGTAGCGCACATCTCCAACAACGCAAGATTCATAATGTCTTACCCGAGTATCGGGACCCATTGCTAGTGAGTAAAGGGCATCATCAACTGCCTGCCCATCCTCCGCATCTTCTTAACCTATGGTTAGAAAATAGACAAGCTGATCATCTTATGTACTCAATATATTAAAAAAAGACAAATTGCACTTCAAAAGCTTACATGGTTCTTGAACCATTTCACAAATCCTGCCATAACCAGTTTGTCAATGTTTCTTGGATTTTGCGGCAGTAACTCCTCTTTGTACATGCTGCACAACATAGTGATCGCGTCAAACATCTAAATATATAAGAATGTGCTGCAAGTTTAGTAGATTACGATGTATAAGCTGTTGTACTGCACTTACTTGATATAAGGTAGTATCTCAGGACAGTTATTCAACACATACCAAACCATTTTGTCCAAATCTTTAGGTTTGTCCTCTTGTCGACTCTTCCCTGTAACTCGAATAGAATAATCGAAAACATTGAGCCCGGGATTGTCTTCACCCACCTCTTTGCTAAGCTGATCAGTTGTTTCAATGTATTTTGAGCAGAATGTCAACGCTTCTGTAGCAATGTAGGCCTCTGCAATGGAACCCTCGGGTCTAGCTCTGTTCCTAACATAGCCCTTGAAAGTGCCTAGCCGCCTTTCAATAGGGTACATCCAGCCATACTGTACTGGACCTCTAAGTAGTGCCTCATCAGGTAGATGAAAAGCCAAATGCACCATCACATCAAAGAAGGCTGGAGGATATATCTTCTCAAGGTCGCATAGGATAGTTGGTATCTTGTCTCTAAGACGCTCCAAAGCATCTATCCTGATATTTCTACTGCAGAGTTCCCTGAAGAATTGTCCCAACTCTGCAACTGCTCTGTATAAGTCAGGGCGGCCCAATCCTCTAAGGATAACAGGTAAAACCCTTTGAAGTAGGACGTGGCAGTCATGAGTTTTCAACCCTTGTACCTTGTTTCCATCTGCACTGACTCTCCTTTCAGGGTTGGAAGCAAATCCATGTGGGAATCTCACACGTGACAAGACCTCGCAGAATTCTTTTCTTTTTACCTTGTCCAAGACATACACTGGTGCCATATCCGTGGTTTACCTTCATCTTGCACATGCAAATCCTTTCTGATACCCAGGTGTGTCAAATCAATCCTAGATTTTAAGGTATCTTTCGTCTTGCCTTCAATGTTAAGAAGTGTGCCGATAATGCTGTCACATATATTTTTCTCGATGTGCATCACATCAAGATTATGCCGCAAATCCAAATCTTTCCAATACTCCAAGTCCCACAAAGTGGACCTGCGGGTAAACAATAATCTCTCTTCTCTTGTGCCACGCTTCCTTTTCCGCTACCATTACGGGATGGTTTCTGGTGTAATATACTGACCTTCTCTAATTCCACTTGCAACTCATCGGCGGTGAGCCTCTTTGGCGCATCATGGTTTTCATGCTTTGCATTGAACACATGTCTTGATATTTTCTAGGATGCGGCTTGTCCTTGGCAAGGAAGCGGAAGTGTCAATGTAACAGATCTTGCTAAGTATTGCGTATGACATCAGATTCTGTCACAGCGAACACATGCATTGTAACCATGTGTCATTACATACGACATAGTGCCCAAAGCGGATAATCATGGATGCACCAAATTACAACAAGACGCAAAAGAAATCAGCTGGTGGGCTGCTATATAGGTCTCGAGTGAGAACACCCTTCCATAGCTGTTGAAGTTCCTCCACAGGAGGCTCCATGAACAAATCAAAATCCTTTCAGGACTTTTTGGACCTGGGATGAGCAAGGCCATCATGTAGTTTGATTCTTTGGTGCAGACATTTGGAGGCATGTTGTAAGGGATAACAAGCACTGGCCACATGCTATATGTGGCGCTCTGGTGGCCAAATGGGTTAAATCCATCTGAAGCTAAGCCAAGTCTAATGTTTCTCGGGTCAGCAACAAACTCTTTGTGTTTATCATTGAAGCTTTTCCACTCACTACCATGAGATGGATGGCTCATTACATTCTGATCTCTGTACTCCTGGTTCCTAGAATGCCACAGTACATCCTCTCTTGTTTTAGCATCATGAAACAACCTCTGCAATCTTGGTGTAATTGGAAAATGTCTCAGAACATTATGAGGAACCCTCTTCACAGCATCGCCATCTTTCCATCTTGATGATTTGCATTCGGGCATTCACTTAAGTTGGCATAATCCTTCGGAGCAGAACACAATTATTCTTACAAACATGGATCATATCATATCCAATTCCAACTGCACGAAGGAAATTCTTCATTTTTTGTAGGTGTGTGGCAGCTCGAGCGATGTCTGGGAAAGATTTGCGGAAAGCAGCCAACATCGATCGAATGATTTGTTGGTCATCCGCTCAGATGTCTTCACGAAGAAAGGTGACCATAGCTGAGAATCTTGACAGCTTATTTCTGGGGTGACAACAACGTTGCATTGTTCCAACATGCGGGCCCACCATTTTTCTTCTGCGGTGAAAGTTCACGGAATGCACGAGCATTTCGTAGCATTGTTTCAATGTTGGTCAAACTCATGGCTCCGCCACCACCACCTCCTCCTCCTCTTCCACCGAGCATCGGGCATATCAAGATGGTGATCTGCTGCTTCCATGTAGTCAATAACATTGGCGTTCACAGCTTCACCATGATGAACCCACCTAGTATATGTGACCGACATCCCATACAAGTGTAGATGATTTTGCACAGTTGATTGGGTCTTGTAACTGAATTCATACAACTGCTACACAGGCAGAGCACATCTGATTTGGACCACCGTACTCAGCTCGATAAAGTTCATGAAGTTTTCAACCCCTCGACATATGCAGCGGAGAATCTTGAGCAGAAGTTATCAAGTCCTGTCCATCATTAGACATACAAATTAGTTCTTCTACTAGATATTACAGGAAAAACATATATGCTTTTTATGAAGTCCAGAAAAAAAATACCTAGGTCGATGTCTAAAGCTATGGCAAGATATTTGGACGAGCAGATCTAAAGTAACGAAATATATGTAAAGCTAATTCAGCAAACAGATTTGAGTGCTAAATTATGGCAGGCTGTTTCAAAGATCAATGAGCCGAGCACACAACCATCGAACTATCGAAGGCCATCGCAGCAACAAAGATCGAGTATAAAGCGGTGTAGAGCTATTTCACCTAACAGATTGGCTACTAGACCATGGCAATCTACGTCACAATAAATATATGGCAGGATATTTTAGCAACTAATCGGCCTTGGCATGCCATCTCAGCTAAGCAGATTGAGTGCGAGCAGGCAAGGAAGCTTCTTAAGCGAGCATATTGACGATAAACTACTTGACAAACAATGAGATTAACAACGTCTATCAGCTAACATTCAGAGCTACACCGACATGAGCGGGCCTCGGTCTAGAATGTGCGTGCCGTGGGAGAAGCTGACCGCCGTGCGTCTCACACCTAACGTCGCCCGGTGGTGGCGGCGCTGACCGTCGTGGCGCCTCCACAAGAACGTAGCGGAGGTGGCGGCGCGACTAGAGGACGGCAGTCTATGAGAGCGTCTTGTGGGGCGAGAGGATCGCCGTGTGTCCCTCGACGAACAGCGGCGCCGACGTATCGGCCTTGGCGGGAGGGCGGCTTTGGCGGAGCGAATGGAGTGGAGGGGGACGGGGAGGGGGTTTGGGGAATATTTGGCGAAGGGCGGTTGAATCAATTTGGGGGAAATTTTGTGTGTGTGGGGAGGATTTTCACGCGGTGGGCGGGGAGTTTGGCGCATGGTCGGTTTCTCCAAGTGCAGTCCCACGTGTCGGTGAAGAGGCAAGCGAAGCGCGTTCCGTTATGCGTGAGGCGTGTGCAGGACCGAGCGTGTGTGGGGTGCAATGCGACCGCGACAGAGTGCTGTGAGTGTACCGCCTTTTTCCTTTTAAACTAGGTGCTTCGCCCCTCAAAAAATGTTGCTTGCGCGATCCATCGATACTACTACTAGTAATCCGGTAATCCCGACTAAAGCAGTGCGGCTGGGTCTTTTCAGCGATATGCTGGGAGGTTGGCTTAGTTGGGTTTTTAGATTTGTCTCGGTTCAATAAAAAGCAGAGTTGGTGATGATGGTGTGCTGTCATCCTGCAATATAGGAAGTCCGATCTATATCTAACGGATAGGAAGGAAACTATGACAATTTACCGCAATCCTCTCCACATTTGCAGATAAGGCTTTCCTCGTTCATCCTTTTCTCCCACAAGATCTTGATCTTCCGTGCACTAGTACTCCTACAATATGTATATTATTGTGAAAGTTCATATACACCGGCCGAGATTAATGCAAACACGGCAGATTTTCATTACATATCGAACTTTTATAAGACAGAAAAATAAAAGAAACCCGAGCCTAAACCTATTCTACTGGCGGCGACCGGCGTCCTCCATCTGCTATCTCTATATGCAGGCGGGGTTCAAGACCCGTGAAGTGAAGGTGCGGTCTCCGCGAGGAAGAGTAGAACACGGATACGGACCGGCCAGTTGGCACACCATGCCTGCCGCCTCCCATGCCCTACTCATCCTCGAGGAGTCCCGACCTCGGCGGTGCGGACGTTGGACGGCGGCAAGTAGGGACAGCGTGGTGGCGGTGCTCCGTCTTCGCCGCCAGCGTGGCCACGCTTGCCAGCGGTCGCGTCCGTGTCCGGCTACGCCGCTATTGCGTCGCGAGGCGACTTGGCGAGGCGGAGACCTCAAGCTTCATCCCGAACAAGCTCTCCGCAGAGCGTTCGCACTTGCGGTCATGGCGGATGTGGTGTCGGTAGGAGGGCGATGCGCTATGGTGTGGAGGTTAGCTGGGCGTTGCCGCTTTAAGTAGCGCATTCGGTGAGGCCAAGCGTCCGGGTGCGTCATTAAGTCGCCGGAGTTGGTTCCTCGGGCACCGAGCCTCTTAACGACGACATACGAATGGACGGCATGAATGCGGGCAGCTGGCGCGGCTAGGAACGCACCGCCGCACGACGGCGCGAGGGACGAGGGCTTTGGTGTGCGGGGTAGTCGATTGCGGTCGTGGCAGCGTTGGAGATGCCCTTTGCTCAAATGCGATCCCGCATGTCATTGAAAAAGCAAGACGACCGGCATGGTCTCAGGTCGAGAGGATGCAGTTGGCGCGCTACACCACTCCACGGACGGCGTCGCGGCGCCCGTGCATCCATGACGAGCCGGGTGTTTGGGTGTGTTTGGATTGTGGCCAAAGTGCACCTTACCAAAATTTTGGTCGTGACCCAAATATTGGTCTTTGTTTGGATGGTTGCCATTTCTTTGGCATGCCAATGAAATCTAGCCAACTCTAGTTCATTTTTCTTGCCAATGTCGGCCAAATCATGGGCAACCAATACCTCAACCAAAATTTTGGCTACCCAATGCTTTGATAGGGCAACCTTGGGCACAAACCAAACATACCGTTGGTCGTGCCACAGCACAAACGCCACCCTCGGCACCCTGAAACCGACTGTGTCTATTGACGATATGAGCGTGTCGCTCACCGCGGTCGCCTGTCCAGAGGCGTTTCTGGAGCTGCGCCCCGTTGTTGGCCCCAAAGACCCACATGAACGGTTGTCGGTGGCGAGGAGGTCATGGGCCAGCTCCTCTATTGGACTAGTCTGCGCTACGTCGTCCCGACGGGTGTGCCCCACATGTCGGTTTCCCTGTTTTCCCGGCCATATTCGAGCGTCAGTGCTCCGCGTTGTGCATTAGGCCTTTCACTATGTAGGCCAAGAGAGACAACTTATTGTTTATTTGAGCCGTTCAAGTGTAATCATGTGGCGTTTGCTTATTTCTCATTCCTCTCCAACCCTCTTCTCCATCGATCATGTCGCCCTCCAGTCGAGTCCATCCTCCCGCATGCCTCATTTGAACATTCCGCCGAGTATCATTCGCATGTACCCAGCCTAGTCCTCTTTCAATAGATCTCCGGACCCGAGATGAAATCGAGAGGGAACGAGTGGGGGCACGTGATACCTAAGGCGGATTCAAAATTTTGAACCGGTGATCATAGCATCCATAAATCATATATAAAGGGTATTCAATGTTCGTTTAGCTTTTGAGCGTACAATATACTCCCTCCTATCCTTTCTACCTTACATATAAGTTTTATGTGTAGTCAAAGTATCTCTACTATGATAAAAAGTTATCAACATTCAACAACGCCCAATCAATATTGTTAGATTAAATACGTACTCCTAGATTTGTACTCGAGATGGTTTCCAATTTGACTATTGACAAGATTAATAGTACTCCTTTCACATAGGTGAGTAAGTCATCTTAGGCTGTGCACCGTGACCAAGGAGGAGGGGAAAACGAGAGACATTAATGTTTATTTGCTAATTAATAGTATTGCATGCAATGAACTAACCACTGCATGTCATGTTTGATAGTCTCAGGTCATTGAAAGCATGCACACCCTCATCTCTTATTGGTTCATATGTGAAGAAACAAGAAGCGAGGTAGAAGTTAATGCACCGCGCCAATGTGTTTTGGGATTATTTGGTTTTCGTAAGATGACTTACACACCTAGACGGAGGGAGTACATGAGATGTATAATGTGAAAATTATATCATTGGAAACTCCTTTCACATACGAAATTGACCATATGCTTTGTGTAAGTTGCATGTCATATATTATTACTCTAACATTTGGTCAAAGTTAGCCTCGAAAAACGCATTAGACCCTGTATGCTTTGTGTAAGTTGCATGTCATATATTATTACTCTAACATTTGTGTAAGTTGCATGTCATATATTATTACTCTAACATTTGGTCAGAGTATAGTGGAAGTGGATCCTCTGACGTAGGTATCCCTGCCTTACCCTCCCTTTCGGTCACTTACTGGCGGACCCCATGCTTTCTAGGCCCCGCATGTCAGTTACTCAATGGGTTCGGCCACGTCAGGGGATCCTCATCCGTAGTATACTCCCTCTGTTTTTATTTACTCCGCATAAGACGGAGGGAGTAGTGGTATAATAAATGATGCGGGCGGGAGAGGGGGAGGGACGTCGGTTTGCTCTCAACTGCAGTCCCACAAGTGAGCGAAAACGCAAGACGAAGCGCGTTCCATTCGGTGAGCGATGTGGAGGGTCCAGCGTGCCGGGCTGGAACGCGAACACGACAAGAGCGATGTACAGTCATAACCGATTGACCGATCGTCACCGGAACCACTATTCACACCAGAACCTTCGCTGCTCGGCCTACGCCAGCCACTGCCCTAAAACCACACCAAATCTCCAGCCCATTCCCCCACCTTTAGATCCCCTAGCCCGCATCAAGCGTCCCCTAGTTCGCCGGAAAGCCATGGTGTGCCGCGAGATCACTTACTACAAGATGCTGACGCCGGAGCACCACGCAGAAATCGCGCCGGCGGTCGGTGCCACAGACCTCCGTTCCCAAGCTCGCTTTGGGGCGGGCCAATCCCCGAGTTCTCTGGAGCCAAGCTACGAGGAGGAGGATGCCGATCCAATGTTCACTGCGGAGGTCGCGGCGCAGAAGGCCCCCGATGGGTATGATACGATGGATGTCGACTTCGTGCCGGCGTCCGAGTCCCCCGTGGTGCAGGCGGACCAGCGGTTCAACATGGCGATACTAAAGGAGGACCGGGAGGCAGAGGCTCAACTCGACGTGGAGGCGCGCATGCCGCTGCCATCGAGGCTCTCCTGCAGGCGGAACCGGATGTCGTGGATGTGAACCGGGCGACGGAGGCTCAACTTGAGGCGGAGCGCGCGGATGCCGCTGCCATCGAGGCCCTCCTGCAGGCGGAACCGGACATCCTGGACATGAACCGGGCGGAAGAGGCTCGACTCGACGCAGAGGGCGCGGATGCCGCTCTCATCGACGCCCTCCTGCGGGCAGAATCAGAAGTCCTGGACTTGAACCAGGCGGCAGAGGCTCGACTCGACGCGGAGCGAGCGGGTGCCGCTCTCATCAACGCCCTCCTGCAGGCGGAACCGGAAGTCCTGGACTTGAACCGGGCGGCGGAGGCTCGACTCGACGCGGAGCGCGCGGATGCCACTGCCATCGAGGCCCTCCTGCAGGCGGAACCGGACGTCCTCGACTTGAACCGCGCTGTGCTCTCGTCCGTGCAGAGCGCCCGCGCGCTCCGCTTGAACGAGTGGCTAGAGGCCGAGGACAACCACGGTACGGAGACACACGTCGGCAGCGATGGCTGGTTCGCGCCGGCAGCTAAAGACGACGAGGCCGTCTCTTTCCGCGAGCAGTGATAGTTTTTCTTTATGTTGTTGTTTTTATTATTATGGATCTTTTGCTGTGTAAAAACATACTATTTGTTATGCAAGTCGCTTTGAGTCTACCATTTCAGGCGGTTGGATGAATATCCTCGTCTCTAACCCTTCTTTCCTTCTTCCTCACCTCTTCTTCTTCCCCAACAGACCACCTTGACGGGCCGCACGGATACTCGGTTGGATAAACATACTCTATGAACGGAAATTATGTGTCAGCGATAGGATGGCTGAGTTTGGTTTGTTCACATGCGACAAGACGTGTCGATGAGGGTGCGTTCCCTTGGTTGGGTTTGCGGCGTGCGGGAGGCGAAGTGTGAGGTGCGGTGCGACCGCGACATGCAGGGAGCGACCGTGTGAGGGTGCGGTGCGACCGCGACAGCCGTCTGCAAGTGTACCTCCTTCTAATTTTGAAAACTTTAGGCAAGCTTGGCAAAATGTGTGGCGAAGTTTGGCAATGCAAGGCCTAGACCCAAACAGGATAAATACGTACTACCTCTGTCGGGTTTATTGGTCCCCATTGTATTTGTTCCAAATTTTGACCATAGATTAAACTAAGAAAATGTTCACGCATGTCACCAAACATTATATTTTTCAAAACTATGTTCAAATACGAATCCAATGAGATAATTTTTCTTGACATGCATTAACATTTTGTTAGTTAAATCTTTAGTCAAAATTTGGCACAAACTATAAAAGGGACCTATAAACCAGGACGGGGTAGTACGTACTAGGAGTACTAGTGTTAAAAAAGAAAGGCGGGGTTTTCCTTCGATACAAATCCTCGTTTCACGTGTCAATTAATGCCTATTTTTTTCTCGAAAGACAAAAGAGCTAACCATCTCATTCCTCATCGCTTGATTAATGCAGCGCCATGCAAACGAACCTTCTCACTTCCGCATGCATGCAGGGGATATTAATGTCCTTGATTGCTAACCCCATCAATTTTGCCTCGATTAGTGTTAGTGGCCCTTTGCAAATTCTAATTTTAATATACTGGCCTTGTGTAGAAAAAATGGAGGTAGTAACTATATTTGAATTCCTTGCCCATTGCGGTGACGTCGACGATTTTGTTTTGTGGTTTGGTGAAGTGCGTTCGACGAAGAACACCATTGAGGGAGACCACGGTAAGTCGTTCGCAAGTGCCGCCTGCAAGCCGAGACAACCGCCTTATTTGTATCCATGAAGTCCTTTACTAGTACTACTACTAGGAGTACTAGTGCGGTGAGATGGTTTCTCGAAGAAGACGATGGAGAAGCGGAGTCAGCGAAGAGTGAAATGATAGTTGCTTCATCCGTGCTTTGTGATTTGACGCCTCACTGCTTTGTGATTTGTGATAGAAGGGACAGGGGAGTAGACTCTGTGCTCTATACTGTACTACTCCTACATGCGTCCAAGCATGGGAGAAAGAGGAGAGACGTTGCATTTTTCTATTCCTTCAATCAATCAATCAGGGAGCTTCGGTTCCATCTTTTTGGCTTTGGCAACGCCGTCCACAATGGTTCCCACGATGCCAAAAGCTATTTTCACATTTGGCTACACATTGTGGATGCCCTTAACCGTACCACTTGGTTTTGCTCATGTGTGCTATCTATACAAATCTCAATTATATTGATCTAAAAAATTATGGAATCAAATATTAGTAAAAAGGAGGTGATTTTGCTGTGCGGATGGCGGGGGAGGTTTCTTATTTTCGGAGGACGTTGTCCTGACGGTTTGCTAACATGCGGTCCCATGTGTCAGTGCTTTACCAAGCTGATCCGCGTCCCACACGAGGCAGAACAACGGCAGAAGCAACACGTGGTTAAGTTGAAGAATATGAGGGAGAAGCGACCAAGCTGATCCGCGTCCCACATGAGGCAGAACAACGACAGAAGCAACACGTGGTTAAGTTGAAGAAGATGAGGGAGAAGCGGATTCAGCAACGAGTGAAATGATGGTTGCTTCGTCCCTCCAACTTCTTCTTTTAGCATTATTACTTCGTCCCTCCAACTTTACCGCGGGAAAGGTGCAGCTTTGTGATTTGACGCCTCATTGCTCATTACTACACCGGCGCCATGACTGGGGTGCTTCACCCCGGCTGCTCTGCACTGTATTCCGGTATGGCACGTGGACCCGGTAGCTTGATGTCCCACATGTCGGCGAAAGGGACTAGAAGATTTATGAAAGCGAGCGCTCCACTCTTATGATGGAGGAGTAGACGACACGACGGCCCAGTGAACTGTCACTTGTATTGTATAGTACTATAGTTTTGCTGTTTTGCACGATCCATCGATACAAACCCGATTAAACAGGAAAGGGCGGGATTTTTCCCGCGCGGTAGATGATACTATGATACTGGCCATACATTTCAAAGGCAATTTTAATGTATGCAAACTGAATAATTATAAGTAACAATATGATATCTAGTAAAACTAAAAACACATATGATTTATTGTGTTAGAGTGTAGTAGTAGTGATGTATTGCATAGTTGTTAGATGTAACATGCGAGAACGTGTAGAGATGTAGTTTATGGAGGGCCTACAGAGAGAAAAGCGTAGTACGGTCACCGAACTTCAGAATAAGCTGATTACGGTCACTATATACATTTTGCGGTGATTATCCGGTCACTTGCTCACAGATTCAGCATCGGATTGCACTCGCTGACCGCCAAATAGTCTGCATGGCGCCATGTTGACTAGTTAAATTGACCACATTCCTTGTGGGTCCCACTGTCGATTCGCATAGGGAAAAGGTCGATAAACACAAATTTACGTAGAGGCGCGACAAGGCTCCAACCCGCGCTTGCTGGAATCACCTGGTTGTGTATGTGTGCTCGGGGCTGATGTGTGCGCATGCAAGTGTAGGTTGAGCACTTGAGCGTGAGAGTGTGTGTTGGTCGTGTGGTGTACTGGTGTGTGCATGCATGCGTGCGTGTGTGCGTGTGAGTGTTGCGTGCATGCGTGGCTGCGTGTGTATGTGAGAGTGTTGCGTGCGTGCGTGGGTGCATGTGTTTGTGTGAGTGTTGCGTGGATGGAGTTCATGTGCATGCGTGCGTGTGTGTATAATCACCACACCAGCTCCTGCGTGTTAAAACAGATGGCTCAGCATACCAATACAAGGCCACCTTGTCCGCTGTGCCCGCGGTCATGACTTCGCACCACCGTCAAAATATTTTTTTGTCGTTTGTTTTCATTCTTACTAGCAAGATGCCCGTGCGTTGCACGTAACATCAAGATGCATTTGTATGACTTGTTTATCTTGTGAGAGAAAAGGATGAATGAGGGAAGGCCTTATTTGCAAATGTGGAGAGGTGTGTGGGTACCTTTTTGCAAAACTGCCATAGTTTCTTTCCTATCCGTCAGATATAAATCGGACGGCCTATATTGCAGGATGGCAGGCACACCATCATCACCAACTCTGTTTTTTATAAGAGTGTATTTTATGTATTTTATAATAGTGTAGATGTAGAGAAGATACAAGTCGCGGTGGGCACGATGTTAGTGAGATAATGTGATTCAACACTAGATTAGGTGCCACGTGGAGCGTTCAACCGTCAACTAGTCATGTCATGAGCAAATACAAAGTTGTACGGTGAGCCCGTGACTGTATAATAACCACTAAACATAAACGGTGACCGTAATGAGTGGATTATGAAGCTTTCACTTAAAATACAATGATCGTCATTGCATATATCGCGAGAGAAAGATGAAACATGCCTGAATTTTCTCGGGGCTTACTTTTAGAGGACATGGAGATAGTTTTGTGTGCATACGTGAAAGGGGCGTACAGGGGGGTATGCGATGGAGAGAGAGATGCTCTTCGTTTCTCTTTATTATGACTAACTTTGTATATAGTATAAAAATATACAAATTCACGGTCTTGAATAAATATCATTGTGGGCACAATGCAATGAAAATTAGCATTCGTATTCCTCCATATAACTTTGTAATGTTGTATATATGTAGAAACTCTAAAATAATTTTTTGGCCACACTTTATTCAAAAGGAATGTTGTATGCAAAATAAACGTGAAGAGAGGGCTTTTTAGATCAATGGGGTACGTGATGTAACATGTGTGAATGTGTAGTTGATGCATTTGGCGGGGCCTAGAGAGATATGTGTGTGCATTACGTATTCGAGAGAGGCATGGATAGAGGGGCCGACGGGGGGGGGGGGGGGGAGAGATAGCACGAGAAATGAGGGTGGTCTAGAGAGAGAGAGACGAATATGACGTCACGACAAGAGATCCATTCCCTTGAGTGTGTATATGCAAGGGGGGAGGGAATAGAGGCACCAGGAGAATTTTTCTCTGTGTGTGTGGTGTTTGTGTTGGTATGTGTGGGTGTGAGAAGATAATGAGACGTGGGGGCAGAGGATGTGTCACCGCGTGAGCTCCGGTGGGTCGAGGTGAGGCCCTTTGTTCGGTTTCGTCCTGCGCCACATTGGTCGGCCGATGACACATTTAGGAAGACCCATGGATGACTAGTCGTACAAGACAAAGATAGGAGAATTGTGAAGGACTCTGTGTCCACTGACAAAGCCGGCTAGGATTTGTAACCCTAGGTTCTCGGACTAAGGTAACCCTCTATCTCGATATTACTATTCATCCAACCTAACTTTAAGGGGCATCCTACAGAATGCTCTGCTAGAATCATACTAAATCGATTAGGAAGAGAGGTGTGAGATAATGCGTGAGAGACAGTGTAAAGATAATGTGCGTACATGAGACACGAGGCAGGTCCATGTATATAGAAAGGGTCGATGAGGATTGTGCGTGTGTATGTTTGCGAGAGGAAGAGTGCTTGTGATAAAGGTTAGTGAAAACAGTTGTAAATGGTTACGAGAGGGAGGGAGGGTTATATCTAAAGAATGTGTGCGAGAAAGACACCTCGGGAGAGAGTGTGTGAGCATGAGTGAGAGACCACCGATGGAGAGTGAAACTACACGAAAAGACTGCTCTACACATTGATTAAAGATATAAATTGTATCCAAATATTAGGATGGGATCATGATATTTGCAATTCGCGTAAGGAGCGGTCATTGATCCATCAGACATCTAGATTCTATCGAATTTGAGCATGTCTATGTTATTATTCGACACAATTGATCCACATAGTTAGTATTTTGAACTCCAGACAATGCATCGCTTTAGCAATCGAATATAATCATGAGTATAGTTCATGTTGTGTGTGTAAAGCACATTATACATACGAAAGTTACATAATGGACATTTATAAATAGCTACCTATGAACTAGTATACATTTGAATTCAACCTAAGGTGGTTTGAAAAAATCGAATTCAACATGAAGTCCATTCAATTATTTGAATTTGATATCATGGCATTTGTAAACCATACCTAAACTATGGGGGTACCAATCTTTGCTCTGATTTTGTACATAATAGCATATGTAGTCGTGTACAAAATAGATTCAAATTTAGCTCCTCCATTCCAAAATAATCGTAGTTATAGGATTTTCAAGTGTCAAAATTAAAAGGAAGCGGATAATTTAATGAGGTTTTCAAACATACAAGGTCAAATATAATGTTGTCTATTTAGGTCAATCCTCATAGTTCAAGAGTACTCTAAACGTGAATGCTTGTGTTTCAAAATTTCGAACGAAGCGCCAAAAGAGCCTCTACTCTACTTGAAACGCGTGAGACCAATGTTTGGTAGTACAAGGAAATTACTTTTCTAATAACTCCGACCTGTGAAACCTACCGGCCCGACGTCCAAAGGTCTAAACCGGGGTAGGTTTGTAGCTTCATCTAGACGCCACGCAACCGCCTCCGAAAAACATTCATACACAATGGCCGCCTAAGCACACATGCACGCGGCCGAAATCGCTCCCGCCCACTATTTGGGACACATGGGATTACCATCCTACCCCCGACCCGCAGTAGGTCCGAAATTTAAGAGGGGTCAAAGTTTGAACTTTCCCCAAATTTCAAACAAGCGCGTCCCATCTTCTGTTCAAAAAAGCCAAAAACAAGTGCGTCCCAGACCGAAACATGGTTCCCCCACCCGTCCGATTCCCCATTCGTACTCCGTGGGCGCCAAAACTACCTCTCCACCAGCAGCTGAAACCCGGCGTCCTCCGTCCGCCACCCCATCCCACCCATCAACCGCCGCCTCCTCCATCATGCCGAGTCGATACCCCGACGTCGTCGTCCACCACAACCTCAACCGCAACGCCCTCCACGGCTAGTAGTTGAAGCCGAGGCCGAGCCATCCGTACCCGAGCCAGTTCAACCATGCCATCCTGCACCTCACCGCTGCCGCTCCAACTTCGCCACCCTCCACCGCATCGGAGTTGTTCCTGCTAGGCCGTCCTTCGCCGCCTCGGATCTGCTTCCCCTCCGCCGACATACAGCCACGGCAACACAGTCAACAATTTGGCCATGGGTTCGTCCAAGCCTGCACCCTCCAGAACATCGGTTTCCCCGGTAAAAACAAGAAGATCGGCGCGACATGTGGAGGTGACCACACCGGCAACCGAAGAAGGTGATCCTCTTCCCTTATTCGTGCAAATCTTACGTCTCTGCTTGCACGGTATTCATCCCACAGAAGACACTAGTTGACCGCTTCTTCTTGATACTAGATGTTCCTAATAACTCACGATGCACAAGGTTTCTCCTCATATACTATTTCACCTTAGCTAGAGGTCCGTCGCCCCCCTGAATTTCAATTTCTGGCTAGTTGATTCCCAATTAACGGAAGCATTCCCAAGCGTAACAGGCGCTAGTACGCCTATTACACCGGGGAAGCAGCGCCTTGGTGTTTATCTTAGGGGCGTGTGCGGCCTAGAGCTACTGGCGCCCGATCTGGAGGTCGGCCGGGATTAAAGGGATGGCCTGGGCGTTGCCAAGCACGGCGGTGGTGTGAGGTCGATGGGAGGGCGGGGCGGCGGAGGCAGGGTTCTGGGCCGGTGGTCGTTGGCGGTTCGAGAAAGATCGTCAACAGTGACTGGCGGGAGGTAGACGAAGGCCATCTTCCCGTTCCTTATAGATCGGACGGTTCATTAAAAAATCGGCTGACCTATTTATTTTCAGTCGACTGTTATCTTAGATATGACCACATGTGGTAGTGTGCTGGAGGAGTACCTGCATTTCCTGTGCTCATATATTACAAAATCATGCAGAGTAGAATCTAATTTTGTTTGCCATGCAATGTTGTAGAGCTATCATATGTCTCCTGTCATTTATTTTTCAGCCACCTGCTATCTGCTACTTTTACAGTGCACTAGTTCTGCACACACTTCACCCTTACTCTCACTATTGTGTTTTTATGCAAGGGTATTTCAGACCCTGCCTTGACAGAAGCAGAAAAGAATAGAGAGAAGTTGCTCCAGCATGGTACGCGGCTAGGACAAAAACGTTTCAAGGCTTTAAATGGTGTAGTGTCAGCAAATGAAGACGAGGAACGTAGCTCCGGAGTTGATGATCTCGCTCGCCGTGAACCACCAACCCAGGTGCTTGCTTTAACTTCACGGTGTCATATGTGGTTGCATGTTGCATATGGTGTCTAGCGTGTATTCGAAAGGCCGAAGTCGGTAAGGTAAGGAAATATTTTTTTACATGAACCACCATCCCGTGAGCACCAGAAGACAAATAGCTAGTCAGGGCACTAGCCGAGCAAGGGACAAGCCCAGCAAACATAGGCATCACCTGGAAGCCAACTAAAAAGCTGCGATGGTGGCGAAGCAGCCCGCCTTCCACCAGGCTCTCATGTCCTAGATGATCATGCTCACTGTCGGTGTCAAAACCGGCGGATCTCGGGTAGGGGGTCCCGAACTGTGCGTCTAGGCGGATGGTAACAGGAGACAAGGGACATGATGTTTTTACCCAGGTTCGGGCCCTCTCGATGGAGGTAATACCCTACTCCTGCTTGATTAATATTGATGATATGGGTAGTACAAGAGTAGATCTACCACGAGATCGAGAGGCTAAACCCTAGAAGCTAGCCTATGGTATGATTGTTGTTAGATCTATTGAACTAAAACCCTTCGGTTTATATAGACACCGAATAGGGTTAGGGTTACACTGAGTCGGTTACGATGGTAGGAAATCTACATATCCAGACGCCAAGCTTGCCTTCCACGCCAAGGAAAGTCCTATCCGGACACGGGACGAAGTCTTCAATCTTGTATCTTCATAGTCCGAGTCGGCCAAAGATGATAGTTCGCTATCCGGACACCCCTAGTCCAGACTCCTCAAGAGCCCCCGAACCAGGCTTCAATGACGACGAGTCCGGCGCGCATATTGTCTTCGGCATTGCAAGGCGGGTTCCTCCTCCGAATACTCCATAGAAGGTTTCGAACACAAGGATAGTGTCCGGCTCTGCAAAAACAAGTTCCACATACCACCGTAGAGAGAATAATTTTTGCACAGGTCTGCTGACGTATTCCGCGGCGTGACATCACACCACGGCCAGGCCTTTATTCGTTTTTACTGTCCCACCTCAGCGCGTTCAGCGAGGTGGTTTCCTTGGCACGTCTTATCAAAGCGTAGATCGTGCCCCCTTATTCCGGGATTCTCATCAATACGGACGTGGGTAACCCAACCGCGCCATTGATCGCGGCGCTTGGGAGATAAGCGAGTTTTATCAGGCTGGTGGGGGACGCATAGCCTCGTCCGCCCATATAAGGGGATAAGGATCCACCTTTTTCACCTACGCCTTCTTCCTCCCTTACTCATCCATTTTCGCGCACTTTGAGCTCCAGCGCCCAAGTCCGCACATCCTTCCTCAACCATCTCCAGCCATGTCCGGAGCGGGAGGCAGGTGGATGGTCTCCTCCGTCACGGAGGACCAAGTAAAAAGACTGCGGAAGGCCAGATACTTGTCCGGTGACATCGCACATCGGCTGCCCGACGAGGGGCAGCTCGTCCCCACCCCTGAGCCCCATGAGCGGGTCGTATTTCTTGCCCACTTCCTCCGCGGACTGGGTTTTCCACTTCACCCATTCGTCCAGGGGCTCATGTTCTACTACGGCCTAGATTTCCACGATCTGGCCCCGAATTTCATCCTCAACATCTCGGCGTTCATCGTCGTGTGCGAGGCTTTCCTCTGCGTCCAGCCCCACTTCGGCTTATGGCTGAAGACCTTCAATGTCAAGCCGAAGGTAGTGGGCGGCCGCCAAGCGGAGTGCGGAGGCGCCATGGTTGGCAAGATGGCCAACGTCTTATGGTTCGATGGCTCCTTTGTGGAGACCGTGAAGGGGTGGCAAACAGGGTGGTTCTACATCACCAAGCCGCGCGACCCCAAATGGGCGGCGGCCCCCGAATTCAGATCTGGTTTCCCCACGCGGCTCACCTCTTGGAAAGAGACCGGTCTATCGTGGGGTAATCCGGAAGAGCTGACCGGACTCCAAACCTGTATGCAAACCCCGGTGAACAAGAATCTCAGGCTTGTCAATGTAGTCCAGGTTATGCTCATCCGCCGGATCCTCCCATGCCAACAATGGGCCTTCAAGTTGTGGGAGTTCGATCCAGCACAGCACCAAACCCTGAAGAGGCTTTTCGACACCACGTACGAAGATGCCTCGAAGGTGCTGTTCAAGGGCGCCGAGGCTCCATCATCCGCTACCAAAGATCGCGGTTTTAGCTCGCAGCGTCAAGCTACCGAGGTAAGCTATTTTGCCCTTTACGGGACTCTTGTTTTTCATAGTTTAATTCTATGCGGGATCTAAGCTCCCTTGCCTTTGACAGGACTGGCTGAGTACGTCCGAGCAGGTTAACTGTCCGGCTCCCTTGCCAGAAGACCCAACGGACGCCCGCTTGACGGGGCTGCTGGTTCCGGTACCCCACGTGGTGCCGGAGAAGAGGGCCAAGAAGAAGGCCACGGGAACTCGAAAGAGTGCCCGGCGTCTGGTGTTGCCTGAATCATCATCTGACGACTCCGAGGCGGAATCCTCCCGTGAAAACGAGGAGGAGGAAAAAGAAGCTTCTCCCCCAGCGAGGGGAGAGAAGAAAAGGAAGGCCGCCCCAACTGGGAAGGCCGGAGGGTCCAAGAAGGGAAGAACCCTTCCTCCGGACGTCTCTGCCAACGCCGACGACGGCGAGGAGGAGTGGCCCTCAAGGGCCAAGCCCCTGGCGAGACCGTAAGTGTCCGGATACCCATGACTTTTTTGTTGGGTAACGTTGCAGAAAATTAAAATTTTTCCTACGGTTTCACCAAGATCCATCTATGAGTTCATCTAAGCAACGAGTCATGGGAGATGCATCTACATACCACTTTGTAGATCGCGAGCGGAAGCGTTCAAAAGAATGGGGTTGAGGTAGTTGTACACGGCGTGATCCAATCACCGGAGATCCTAGCGCCGAACAGACGGCACCTCCGCGTTCAACACACGTACGGTCAGCGTGACGTCTCCTCCTTCTTGATCCAGCAAGGGGGAAGGAGAGGTTGATGAAGATCCAGCAGCACGACGACGTGGTGGTGGATGCAGCGAGGATCCGCAGGGCCGCCAAGCGCCTCATGGGAGGAGGAGGTGTAGCAAGGGGAAGGGAGGTGCCAAGATGCGGGGTCTTGCTGCCTTCCTCCCTCCACTATATATAGGGGCTAGGGGCGATGCCCCTTGGAGATCCCATCTAGATGGGGGGCGGCGGCCCGGGCAACGGCCCCTTAGGGTTTCCAAGGGGCGCATGCCCCTCGGGGCAACGCCCCTAGGGTTTCCAACCAGTGGGGCGATGCCCCTGGGGCAACGGTCCCCAACCCTAGGCGCCTTGGGCCCTTGGGTGGGCGCACCAGCCCACCAGGGGCTGGTTCCCACGCCACTTCATCCCATGGGGCCCTCCGGATAGGTGGCCCCACCGGTGGACCCGGGACCCTTCCGGTGGTCCCAGACAATACCGTGACCCCAAAACTTTCCGGTGGTCAAACTGGACTTCCTATATATAAATCTCTACCTCCGGACCATTCCGAACTCCTCGTGACGTCCGGGATCTCATCCGGACTCGAACAACTTTCGGGTTACTGCATACTAATATCTCTACAACCCTAGCGCCACCGAACCTTAGTGTGTAGACCCTACGGGTTCGGAGATATGCGAACATGACCGAGATGCCTCTCCGGTCAATAACCAACAGCGGATCTGGATACCCATGTTGGCTCCTACATACTCCTCGATGATCTCATCGGATGAACCACGATGTCGAGGATTCAATCAAACCCGTATACAATTCCCTTTGTCAATCGGTGCGTTATTTGCCCGAGACTCGATCGCCGGTATCCCAATACCTTGTTCAGTCTCGTTATCGCAAGTCACTTTACTCGCATCCGTAATGCATGATCCGTGACTAACCACTTAGTCACTTTGAGCTCATTATGATGATGCATTACCGAGTGGGCCCAGAGATACCTCTCCGTCATACGGAGTGACAAATCGATCTCGATCCGTGTCAACCCAACAAACACTTTCGGAGATACCTGTAGTGCACCTTTATAGTCACCCGATTACGTTGTGACGTTTGGTACACCCAAAGCATTCTTACGGTATCCGGAGTTACACGATCTCATGGTCTAAGGAAGAGATACTTGACATTGGAAAAGCTCTAGCAAAACGAACTACACGATCTTGTGCTATGCTTAGGATTGGGTCTTGTCCATCACATCATTCTCCTAATGATGTGATCCCGTTGTCAATGACATCCAATGTCCATAGTCGAAACCATGACTATCTGTTGACCAACGAGCTAGTCAACTAGAGGCTCACTAGGGACATGTTATGGTCTATGTATTCACACGTGTATCACGATTTCCGGATAATACAGTTATAGCATGAATAAAAGACAATCATCATGAACAAAGAAATATAATAATAACACTTTTATTATTGCCTCTAGGGCATATTTCCAACAGTCTCCCACTTGCACTAGAGTCAATAATCTAGTTACATTGTGATGAATCGAACACCCATAGAGTTCTGGTGTTGATCATGTTTTGCTCGCGAGAGAGAGTTTAGTCAACGGATCTGCGACATTCAGATCCGTATGTACTTTGCAAATTTCTATGTCTCCATCCTGAACGTTTTCACGGATGGAGTTGAAGTGACGCTTGATGTGCTGGTCTTCTTGTGAAACCTGGGCTCCTTGGCAAGTGCAATAGCTCCAGTGTTGTCACAGAAGAGTTTGATCGCCCCGACGCATTGGGTATGACTCCTAGGTCGGTGATGAACTCCTTCACCCAAATTGCTTCATGCGCTGCCTCCGAGGCTGCCATGTACTCCGCTTCACATGTAGATCCCGCCACGACGCTCGCTTGCAGCTGCACCAGCATCGCTCCACCATTCAACATATACACGATCCGGTTTGTGACTTAGAGTCATCCAGATCTGTGTCGAAGCTAAGCGCCGATGTAACCCGTTCTGACGAGCTCTTCGTCACCTCCATAAACGAGAAACATGTACTTTGTCCTTTTCGGTACTTCAGATATTCTTGACCGCTGTCCGGTGTTCCTTGCGGGATTACTTTGGTACCTTCCTACCAAACTTACGGCAAGGTTTACATCAGGTCTGGTACACAGCATGGCATACATAATAGATCCTATGGCTGAGGCATAGGGATGACACTCATCTCTTCTTTATCTTTTGCCGTGGTCGGGCATTGAGCTGAGCTCAATCTCACACCTTGCAATACAGGCAAGAACCCTTCTTGGACTGATCCATTTTAAACTTCTTCAAAATCTTATCAAGGTATGTGCTTTGTGAAAGACCTATGAGGCGCCTCGATCTATCTCTATAGATCTTGATGCCTAATATATAAGCAGCTTCTCCAAGGTCCTTCATTGAAAAACACTTATTCAAGTAGGCCTTAATGCTGTCCAAGAATTCTATATCATTTCCCATCAAGTATGTCATCTACATATAATATGAGAAATGCTACTGAGCTCCCACTCACTTTCTTGTAAACGCAGGCTGCTCCATAAGTCTCAAGATAAACCCAAACGCTTTGATCATCTCATCAAAGCGAATGTTCCAACTCCGAGATGCTTGTACCAGCCCATAAATGGATCGTTGGAGCTTGCATACTTTGTTAGCGTTCTTAGGATCGACAAAACCCTCCGACTGCATCATATACATCTCTTCCTTAAGATATCCGTTAAGGAACGCTGTTTTGACGTCCATCTGCCATATCTCATAATCATAGTATGCGGCAATTGCTAACATGATTCGGACGGACTTAAGCTTCGCCACGGAGAGAAAGTCTCATCGTAGTCAATCCCTTGAACTTGCCGATAACCCTTAGCGACAAGTCGAGCTTTATAGATGGTGACATTACCATCGCGTCCGCCTTCCTCTTAAAGATCCATTTGTTTTCTATCGTCACGATCATCGGGCAAGTCACCAAAGTCCACACTTTGTTTTCATACATGGATTCTATCTCGGACTTCATGGCTTCTAGCCATTTGTTGGAATCTGGGCCCGCCATCGCTTCTTCATAGTTCAAGGTTCATTGTTGTCTAACAACATGATTTCCAAGACAGGGTTGCCGTACCACTGCAGTGCGGAACGTGTCCTAGTGGACCTCACGAAGTTCAAGAGCAACTTGATCCAAGTACCTTGATCATCATCATGAATTTCCTCTTGATTGGTGTAGGCATCACAGAACATTTTCTGAGCTGCACTACTATCCTGTTCAAGAGGTAGTACTTCATCGAAGTTCTACTTTCCTCCCACTTACTTCTTTCGAGAGAAACTCTTTTCCGTAAAGGATCCGTTCTTGGCAACAAAGATCTTGCCCTCGGATCTTAAGTAGAAGGTATACCCTACGGTTTCCTTAGGGTATCCTATGAAGACGATTTTTCCGACTTGGGTTCGAGCTTTTCAGGTTGAAGTTTCTTGACATAAGCATCGCATCCCCAAACTTTTAGAAACGATAGCTTAGGTTTCTTCCCAAACCATAATTCATACGGTGTCGCCTCAACGGACTTAGACGGTGCCCTATTTAAAGTGAATGTAGCTGTCTCTAGAGCGATCCCCAAAATGATAGCGGTAAATCAAGAAGAGACATCATAGACCGCACCATATCCAATAGAGTGCGATTCGACGCTCGGACACACCGTTCTACCGAGGTGTTCCAGCGGCGTTAGTTGTGAAACGATTCCACATTTTCTTAAGTGTGTACCAAATTCGTGACTTAAATATTCTCCTCCACGATCCGATCGCAAGAATTTTATCTTTCGGTCACGTTGATTCTCTACTTCATTCTGAAATTCCTTGAACTTTTCAAAGGTCTCAGACTTGTGTTTCATCAAGTAGACATACCCATATCTACTCAAGTCATCTGTGAGAGTGAGAACATAACGATATCCTCCATGAGCCTCAACGCCATTGGACCGCTTTTACATCGGTATGTATGATTTCCAACAAGTTGGTTGCTCGCTCCATTGTTCGAGAGAATGGAGTCTTGGTCATCTTGCCCATGAGGCATGGTTCGCATGTGTCAAATGATTCATAATCAAGAGACTCCAAAAGTCCATCAGCATGGAGCTTCTTCATGCGCTTGACACCAATGTGACCAAGGCGGCAGTGCCACAAGTATGTGGGACTATCGTTATCAACTTTACATCTTTTGGTATTCACGCTATGAACATGTGTAATACTACGCCGAGATTCATTAAGAATAAACCATTGACCATCGGAGCATGACCATAAAACATATCTCTCATATAAATAGAACAACCATTATTCTCGGATTTAAATGAGTAGCCATCTCGCATTAAACGAGATCCAGATACAATATTCATGCTCAAACTTGGCACCAAATAACAATTATTAAGGTTTATAACTAATCCGTGGGTAAATGAAGAGGTAGCGTGTCGACGGCGATCACATCGACTCTGGAACCATTCCCGACGCGATCGTCACCTCGCCCTTCGCCAGATCTCCGCTTATTCCGCAGCTCCTGCTGTGAGTTACAAATATGAGCAACGACACCGTATCAAATACCGGGAGTTACTACGAGTAATGGTAAGGTACACATCAATTACATGTATATCAAATATACCTTTGGTGTTGCCGGCCTTCTTGTCCGCTAAGTATTTGGGAAGTTCCGCTCAAAGGACCCTTCCCTTGCAATAAAAGCACTCGGCCTCGTGCTTGGGTCCATTCTTTGACTTCTTCCCGGCAACTTGCTTACCGGGCGCGGCAACCTCCTTGCCGTCCTTCTTGAAGTTCTTCTTGCCCTTGCCCTTCTTAAACTTAGTGGTCTTATTGACCATCAACACTTGATGTTCTTTCTTGATTTCAACCTCGGCTGACTTCAGCATAGAGAATACTTCAGGAATGGTCTTTACCATCCCCTGCATATTGTAGTTCATCACAAAGCTCTTGTAGCTTGGTGGAAGCGACTGGAGGATTCTGTCAATGACCGCCTCATCAGGGAGGTTAATATTCAGCTGGGTCATACGGTTGTGCAACCTGGACATCTTGAGAATGTGCTCACCGACGTAACTATTTTCCTCCATCTTACAATCATAGAACTTGTCGGAGATGTCATATCTCTCGACCCGGCGTGAGCTTGGAAAACAAGTTTCAGCTCCTCGAACATCTCATATGCTCCGTGATGCTCAAAACGCTTTTGGAGCCCCGGTTCTAAGATGTAAAGCATGCCGCATCGAACGAGGGAGTAATCATCAGACGAGACTGCCAAGCATTCATAATGTCTTGGTTCTCTGGGACGGAGCGCCACCTAGCGGTCCTTCTAGGACATATTGTTTCTGGCAGCTATGAGGATGATCTCAAGTTCCGGACCCAGTCCGTATAGTTGCTGCCGCCATCTTTCAGCTTGGTTTTCTAGGAAGCGTTGAAGTTCAAGTTGACATGAGCGTTGGCCATTTGATCTACAAGACATATCATTCAAAAGTTTTAGACTAAGTTCATGATAATTAAGTTCATCTAATCAAATTATTACAATGAACTCCCACTCAGATTAGACATCCCTCTAGTCATCTAAGTGATACACGATCCGAGTCGACTAGGCCGTGTCCGATCATCACGTGAGACGGACTAGTCATCATCGGTGAACATTCTCATGTTGATCGTATCTTCTATACGACTCGTGTTCGACCTTCGGTCTCCGTGTTCCGAGGCCATGTCTGTACATGCTAGGCTCGCAAGTTAACCCTAAGTGTTTTGCGTGTGTAAATCTGTCTTACACCGTTGTATGTGAACGTAAGATCCATCACACCGATCATCACGTGGTGCTTAGAAGCTTACTTAACTTTAGCAACGGTGCACAGTTAGGGAGAACACTTCTTGAAATTGTTGTAAGGGATCATCTTATTTACTACCGTCGCTCTAAGTAAACAAGATGTATAAACATAATAAACATCACATGCAATTATATAGTAGTGACATGATATGGCCAATATCATAAAACTCCATTGATCTCCATCTTCGGGCTCCATGATCATCTTGTCACCAGCATGACACCATGATCTCCATCATCATGATCTCCATCATTGTGCCTCCATGAAGTTGTCACGCCTAACGACTACTTCTACTTCTATGGCTAACGTGTTTAGCAATAAAGTAAAGTAAATTACATGGCGCTCTTCAATGACACGCAGGTCATACAAAAATAAAGACAACTCCTATGGCTCCTGCCGTTGTCATACTCATCGACATGCAAGTCGTGATTCCTATTACAAGAACATGATCTCATACATCACAATATGTCATTCATCATTCATCACAACTTGGCCATATCACATCACATGTCAATTGCTGCAAAAACAAGTTAGACGTCCTCTAATTGTTGTTGCATCTTTTACGTGGCTGCAATTGGGTTCTAGCAAGAACGTTTTCTTACCTACGAATAACCACAACGTGATCTTGTCAACTTCTATTTACCCTTCATAAGGACCCTTTTCATCGAATCCGCTCCAACTAAAGTGGAGAGACAGACACCCGCCAGCCACCTTATGCAACTAGTGCATGTTAGTCGGTGGAACCGGTCTCACGAAGCGCACGTAAGGTTGGTCCGAGCCGCTTCATCCCACAATACCGCGGAAGCAAGATAAGACTAGTAGCGGCAAGTAAATTGACAAGATCCACGCCCACAACTAAATTGTGTTCTACTCGTGCAAAGAGAACTACGATAGACCTAGCTCATGATGCCCTTTGTTGGGTAACGTTGCAGAAAATTAAAATTTTCCTACGGTTTCACCAAGATCCATCTATGAGTTCATCTAAGCAACGAGTCATGGAGATGCATCTACATACCACTTTGTAGATCGCGAGCGAAGCGCTCAAAAGAACGGGGTTGAGGTAGTTGTACACGTCGTGATCCAATCACCGAAGATCCTAGCGCCGAACGGACGGCACCTCCGCGTTCAACACACGTACGGTCAGCGTGACGTCTCCTCCTTCTTGATCCAGCAAGGGGGAAGGAGAGGTTGATGAAGATCCAGCAGCACGACGGCGTGGTGGTGGATGCAGCAGGATCCGCAGGCTTCGCCAAGCGCCTCAAGGGAGGAGGAGGTGTAGCAAGGGAAAGGAGGTGCCAAGATGCGGGTCTTGCTGCCCTTCCTCCCTCCACTATATATAGGGGCTAGGGGCGATGCCCCTGGAGATCCCATCTAGATGGGGGGGCGGCCCCGGGCAACGGCCCTTAGGGTTTCAACCAGGGGGCATGCCCCTGGGGCAACGCCCCTAGGGTTTCCAACCAGTGGGGCGATGCCCCTGGGGCAACGGTCCCCCAACCCTAGGCGCTTTGGGCCCTTGGGTGGGCGCACCAGCCCACCAGGCTGGTTCCCACGCCACTTCAGCCCATGGGGCCCTCCGGATAGGTGGCCCCACTCGGTGGACCCTCGACCCTTCCGGTGGTCCCAGACAATACCGTGACCCCAAAACTTTCCGGTGGTCGGCTGGACTTCCTATATATAAATCTTTACATATGGACCATTTCGAACTCCTCATGACGTCCGGGATCTCATCCGGACTCAACAACTTTCGGGTTCTGCATACTAATATCTCTACAACCCTAGCGCCACCGAACCTTATGTGTAGACCCTACGGGTTCGGGAGATATGCGACATGACCGAGATGCCTCTCGGTCAATAACCAACAGCGGATCTGATACCCATGTTGGCTCCTACATACCTCGATGATCTCATCGGATGAACCACGATGTCGAGGATTCAATCAAACCCAGATACAATTCCCTTTGTCAATCGGTGCGTTATTTGCCCGAGACTCGATCGTCGGTATCCCAATACCTTGTTCGGCCTCGTTACGCAAGTCACTTTACTCGCATCAGAATGCATGATCCCGTGACTAACCACTTAGTCACTTTGAGCTCATTATGATGATGCATTACCGAGTGGGCCCAGAGATACCTCTCCGTCATACGGAGTGACAAATCCCAGCCTCGATCCGTGTCAACCCAATGACACTTTCGAGATACCTGTAGTGCACCTTTATAGTCACCCGATTACGCCAGGACGCTTGGTACACCCAAAGCACTCTTACGGTATCCGGAGTTACACGATCTCATGGTCTAAGGAAGAGATACTTGACATTGGAAAAGCTCTAGCAAAACGAACTACACGATCTTGTGCTATGCTTAGGATTGTGTCTTGTCCATCACATCATTCTCCTAATGATGTGATCCCGCTGTCAATGACATCCAATGTCCATAGTCGAAACCATGACTATCTGCTGACCAACGAGCTAGTCAACTAGAGGCTCACTAGGGACATGTTATGGTCTATGTATTCACACGTGTATCACGATTTCCGGATAATACAGTTATAGCATGAATAAAAGACAATCATCATGAACAAAGAAATATAATAATAACACTTTTATTATTGCCTCTAGGGCATATTTCCAACATTTTTTTCATTGCGTAGTGTTCTCTAATACCGAGCAATCATGCAGCCCGCCCAAGGACGAGCTCGCCGCTTCGTCGAGCGGGTCCCTGAATTCGTCGGAAGTGGAAAGTACTTCACTTCCGGCTGCCTCCTCACCTCATGCTGCTGACGCCGAGGTGGGGCCCCAAGGGGGGCCTGGCCAGGAGGAGGTGACACAGGAAGCGCCACAAGGCAGCCTCCCGGACTCCAGGCGCGAGGGGAGCAAGACCCCCGGGGGCTCTAGGCCCGACCCTTGTCCAGACTCCATACCGGAACCTTCAGTGGTTCCGAAGTCCGGCAAGCGGCCCCTTCGTAAGAAGGGTAAGACGCTGGTGTCCTCCGCCCAACGGAGGCACCGGATAGCTTATTGAGGCGCTTAACAGCCCATCGAGGAGGAGCACCGATCTGCATTATGAGTGTGGTGATCCAGAAAGTTCGGTCCGCCAAGAGCGGGCTGACTGAAGCCTGCAGCAGCCTTCTAACAGGCTTTGAGGTAAGTTTTCAATATATGAAAGAAGATTACCGCACCGACAGTAGCCCCTGATGCTTAGTTCGGTGTTCGGAAAGAAAAGCCGGACTGAGGATCTAAAAAGATATACGCAGGAGTCTAACATAATTATGTCAATATGTGAATGCAGGCTGCCCTGCTGACCTCTGCCGCACTGACTGCGGAGGTTAATACTTTGAAGGAGAGCCTCGAGCGATCCGAGAACGAGCTCGGCCGTGCCAAGAAGTAGCTCGAGGACAAGGAAGGTAAGTAATACCATATAGAAACTAAAATAAATGTGGTTGCAAAAAGATAACAGGAATAACATGGGTACTGCAGGGCCATTTAACGAGGTGGCCACCTCAAGGAGGTGTGTATCCATGAAAACAAAGCGCTGGCAAAAGACCGAAGCGAGAGAAGGGGAGGCGCAGCTGGCGGAGGTCCGCAAGAGCCTGTGCTCGTGGAAAAACACGAGAGTTTGGAGCGTGACTCGAAGACCCGAGAGTCCGAGCTCGCCTCGGCTCTTGAGAGTGCCAAAGCTGCTAAGGACGAGGCCCAAAAAGCCCTCCAGGAAATTGAGGCGATAAGGAAGTTCGCGGCGGGTAAGGCATTTTTTATGCAGAGCAAGAATGTAAAAGTCAATTATCTGTTACTTACCCGAATCCGGAGCTCTCCAGGAGCGTTCACAGATCTACCTCGGAGTGTGTCCGATGCCGCCGCTTTCTATCGAGCCGAAGAGGGGAGCTCGACGGAGAAGGTGTTCTGGTCTCAGTATGCTGAGGCCGGACACCCGGTGCCCTTGAGCGACCAGCTAAAGCAGTTGGTCGAGCTCCACAAGGTCGCCGAACAGGCCATGAAGGGCCTTATAGCTCGGCTGTGGCCAGATGGAGCCATGCCTGGGAGCTACTTCGGGCTAGTGCGGCAGCTGGTGGACGCCTGTCCATGGGTCGACATCATCAAGCGCTCTTTCTGTATTGAAGGTGCCCGTAGGGCCCTTGCCCGCGCTAAGGTGCACTGGGGCAAGCTAGACGCTGAGAAGCTTATGACGGAGGGACCAGCGCCGGGCAAGGATCATCGCAAGCCCGAAATGTATTATGAGGGCGTCCTGAAGGGTGCCCGTCTTATAGCGGGTGAATGCTCCAAAGATGTAATATTTGAGTAGACTCGAATTTTGTTATCTTGTACGCTGAAAACTTGTTCATATGCGCTAAGCAACGCTTTTGAATTTAAAACATTACCTTCTGTGCGGTCGTTTATCAAATTTGAGAGATGGCGAGTCGTTGGCTTCAGCCCCCATGCCACGGGTGCTGGGGTGTTTGGGATAAACTTGAGCGCTCTTGTTCCCATACTTGGGTCCTTCGAGGGAGGCGCTCAACGCAATGAACCAGGCAACCGGACTATAATGCTTGAACACTCTCACTTAGCCATAGAATTTATAATTTTAAATTTCGCGAAGCCCCTAGTATTCGAAGACCGAAGTTCGGGCGCTATCCACGCCTTTGGCCGGACAATGCCGGTTCATCGCCTAAGCTGCATAAGTCTTTAGGGACTCAAGAAACCTCTCGAACAGCGCGGCTCTCGCCTTTATCATGACGGTCAGTTTTAGCTTTTCCACCGAGGTGCTCAACCCAGCTCAACCGGGCACAATCGCAGTGGTTCTCCAGCGCTACCTTAGCCGATATAACGGAACGAAGGTACCAAAACATGGGAGCCTGGCAAACCCAACTATTGACCCAAGACATGATTCGAGCCGATGCATATAATGCTATAAGTTCGGTGCCGCACTTGTGAAAGTGTTCGACTTGTCACACCATGTTTTTTTTGGGGTACATAAGCCCTTTGTGTATTGGCCGCACTAAATTGTAATGGTTAAGAATGTTATAGATGAACATATATAATAGGAAAGAATGCAATAATAGGCAAGAGCTATATATTGTTTATTCAAAAGAAACTGCAAGTGAAAGCAGAACGATACAAATTGTGCGATAAGCAAGGTACGGGACTTTTTTACATGTCCCCCTTCCAGGGGTAAGTTTGCGGTTTGGTATGTAAAACAGGTATACTGCTCGTAATAGAGACCACCTGAACACTCGACGCAGTTTTTTGCTTCCCTGGCTGTTGCATCGTGTATTCGGCGCGAATGCCGGACAGGGCTTCTGGAGAACAGAGTCCTGAAAATAAAAAGAAAAAGAAAAAAGGAAAAAGGAATGACACAAACGGGAGCCCCTAGTGCGGTCTAGCCGCATTCTAGGCATGCCATGGTCGTGGCCCGTCCCATATGCCCATGGTACTTCTAGAGCGCAATTATGTATGCGTAGTACTGGCTTTGCATGTTTGCGAGGGCTGGGGTTGGGGCCGCACTACTACTCTTGTTCGGAACGTGCCAAGCGGTCTTGCTGTAGGTTACCCAGCGCTGATGTTGTCCGATTGCTTATTGGCCGGATCGAGAATTGCCTTAAGAGGCTGTTTCTGCACTTCGCCGCTATGGCGGCCGATGCTCCTCCGCTCGAGGGAGCGCTCGTGTTTCCATTGACCGTGATTACGCCGAGGGCCCTGGCATCTTGAGCTTGAGGTACGCCAGAGTGCGGCACCGCATTGAATTTTGCGAATGCGGTTCGTCCGGCAAAGGCATGATAGCCGCCGCGGAACGGGACTATGTCAAGATTAACTCCTCGCCCGGAAATTATCCGGGATCCAAGACCACTTCAAGTGTAACGGAGCCCGCATGCTTGGCCTCTACACCTGGAATGACGCCTTTAAAGGTTGTCTTTGTGGGTTTGATCCTTGACGGTCTATGCCCATCTTGCGACCGTATCCCGATAAATCAGGTTCAGTTGTTGCCGCCATCCATCGTGACTCGTACTGAAACCGCGTGAGACCAATATTTGGTAGTACAAAATTACTTTTCTAATAACTCCGGCACCTTGAAACCCTACGATAAAGGTCTAAACCGGGGTAGGTTTGTAGCTTCATCTAGGCATGCATAACCGCCTCCGAAAAACATTCATACACAATGGCGCTAAGCACACATGCAGCGGCGAAATCATCCGCCACTATTTGGGACACATGGGATTACCATCCTACCCCGACCAGATGAGTCCGAAATTTAAGAGGGTCAAAGTTTGAACTTTCCCAAATTTCAAACAATGTCCATACATTCAAAAAGCCAAAAACAAGTGCGTCCCGGACCGAAACATGGTTCCCCCACCCGTCAGATTCCCCATTACGTACTCCGTGGGCGCCAATACCTCTCCACCAGCCGCGAAACCCGTCCTCCGTCCACCCCATCCCACCCATCAACGCGCCCTCCTCCATCATCGGGAGTCGATACCCGGCGTCGTCGTCCACCACAACCTCAACATAGCGCCCTCCGGCTAGTAGTTGAAGCCAGGGCCGAGCCATCCGTGCAGGCAGTTCAACCATGCCATCCCCACCTCACCTGCCGCTCCAACCGCCACCTCCACCGCGCCGAGTTGTTCCTGCTAGGCCGTCCTTAGCCGCCTGGATCCTTCCCTCCGCCGACATACGACCAGCAACACGGTCAACAATTTGGCCATGGTTCGTCAAGCTTGCACCCTCGAACATCGGTTTCCCGGTAAAACAAGAAAGGTCAGCGACATGGAGGTGACCACCACCGACAACAAGAAGGTGATCCTCTTCCCTTATTAAGTACAAATCTTACGTCTCTGCTTGCACAGTATTCATCCCACGAAGACACTAGTTGACCCTTCTTCTTGATACTAGATGTTCCTAATAACTCACGATGCAAAGTTTCTCCTCATATACTATTTCACCTTAGCTAGAGGTCCGTAGCCCCTGAATTTCAATTTACGGCTAGTTGATTCCCAGTGTGGGCATTCCCAGCGTGAGGCGCTAATCGCCTATTACACGGGAAGCGGCGCCTTAGTGTTTATCTTGGGCGTGTGCGGCCTAGAAACTCTGGCGCCCGATCTGGAGGTCGGCGGGATTAAAGGATGGCACAGGGGCGTTGCCAAGCAATGGTGGTGTGAGGTCGATGGGAGGCGGGCGGCGAGGCAGGTTCGGGCGGTGGTGGTTGGCGATTCGAGAAAGATCGTCCGATGTTGGCGGGAGGAGTGAGCGAAGGCCATCTTCCGTTCCTTATAGATCGGACGGTTCATTAAAATCGGGTGACCTATTTATTTTTCAGTTCACTGTTATCTTAGATATGACCACATGTGGTAGTGTCTTTGGAGAATGCACGCATTTCCTGTGCTCATATATTACAAAATCATGCAGTGGAATCTAATTTTGTTTATGCAATGTTGTGAAACTATCATATGTCTCCATCATTTATTTTCAGCCACCTGCTATCTGCTACTTTTCTGATTTTAGTTCTGTACATGTCGGTGTCAAAACCGGCGGATCTCGGTAGGGGTCCCGAACTGTGCGTCTAGGTGGATGGTAACAGGAGACAAGGGACACGATGTTTTTACCAGGTCCGGGCCCTCTCGATGGAGGTAATACCCTACTCCTGCTTGATTAATATTGATGATATGGGTAGTACAAGAGTAGATCTACCACGAGATCAGAGAGGCTAAACCCTAGAAGCTAGCCTATGGTATGATTGTTGTTCATCCTACGGACTAAAACCCTTCGGTTTATATAGACACCGAATAGGGTTAGGGTTACACAGAGTCGGTTACAATGGTAGGAAATCTACATATCCAGACGTAAGCTTGCCTTCCACGCCAAGGTAAGTCCTATCCGGACACGGGACAAAGTCTTCAATCTTGTATCTTCATAGTCCAGGAGTCCGGCCAAAGATGATAGTTCGGCTATCCGGACACCCCTAGTCCAGGACTCCCTCACTCACCACTCCAGCCGGATGTCTAGCTTGTATTGCTTCCAATTTGGTTAAATTGCATCAGCTTAGCTTACACATTATACCTTTGAATATGACATGCCTTTCTGTTTTTGGTACATACTAGTACATCTATGTATTAACCATGTTCTTACATCAAACTAATGTTCTTGTGGATCCCTCATCAATCACTTATGACAAGGCAGGTAGGCAAGGGGACTACTCCTCATTTAAAGAATGCAGCGTCAGCCTCCCGACATGATTCTCAAGAAACAGAAATGCTAGATGAAGATAGTGAACGTAGCTCTGTAGTTGATTACAACATTTCCCCTACACTAGCATTGCAGGTGCTTGCTCTAACTTGGCAGCGTGATATGTGGTTGCATGTTGCATATGGTGTCTAGATTGTAATTCTTCCAATCTGGTTAAACTGCATGTGCTAGTCTGCTTAGCTTATACTCCTGTAAATGTGACATTATACCTGTTAATGTGACATGCCTTCCCGTATTTAGTACATAGTAGATCTGTCTATTAAGCATGTCCTTACATAAAACTATTGTTTTTTTTGTATCCCACATCAATCAATATGACGAGACACCTTTAGTATATGCAGTGCGATATTAGTTGCATCTTTCATATGATTTATAGCATGCGCTGCTTCTAATTTGTTGAAATTCCATTTATGATGGGACGCTTTTAACTTGGCAGTCATATTGGTTGCATCTTTCATGTGGTGTCTAGCTTGCATTGCTTCTTATTTGCTGGAATGGTTTCTGCTTATTTTACACAAACAATTGTGAACATGCCATGCCGTCCTGTTTTTCGTACATATTCCATCCTGGTATCATGTGTTTGCCTTACATCAAAGTAGTGATTGTCGTATCATGCATGAATGAGTTACGAAGAGAGAATTTTATTGCTTTTTCTTGTCGGTTTTACTTGACAATTCAAAATCAATAAAGTGGAAGGAAGTTAGCAAGGCAGCAGATAAAGGTGCTCCTTCCAAATGGAGGGCCTCTCAGATTTCTCCTCCACACCCCAAGATGATTTCCAGGACAACACATGCATAAACACTCAACAAAGATGTGTTTATGATGAGCACGTCTCCCCTAGTGCAGCATCACTGGTGCTCCTTCTAACTTGGCACTTTTATATGTGGTTGCATGTTATGTGTGATGTCTAGCTTGTATTGCTTCTAATTTTTTTGAATTCCATCTGCTTACTTTACACATTATACTTGAATAAGACGCATGTTCCTGTTGCTAGAACATACACTATCTGTCTATCACACCATGTTCTTACATCAAATTACTACTGTTGTGTAACCTGCAACAATCACTTATCATAAGACACGTTTGACTTCGGATTGTGATATAGGTTACATCTCACATTCTTTTCTAGCTTGTACTACTAATTTGTTGAAATGGCACTTATGACGAGATAGTTTTAACTTGGTAGAGTGATATTATTTGCATCTTTCATATGGTGTCTAGCTTTCATTGCTTCTAATTTGTTGAAATGCCTTCTCCTTAGTTTACACATCATAAGCTGTGAATATGCAATGCTGTGAATATGCAATGGCACTAATGACGAGAGACCTCTAACATGGTAGTGTGATGTTGTTTGCATCTTGCATATGATTTATTTCTTGTCTTGCTTCACATTTGTTTAAACGACATTTATCTTTGAGACACATTAACTTGGCGGGAGCGATATTTGTAGCATCTTTCATATGGTGTCTACCTTCCATTGCATTGCTTCTAATTTGGTGAAATGTCTTCTTCTTAGTTTACATCATAGTTCGGTTATCTCTTCCGTCCTGTTTTTCATACATATTACATCCTCCTATCATGTGGTTGTTTAACATCAAAGTTTTATTAAATCGCATCACACATAAATTTGTTACGAAGAACTAAATTTTATTCGTTTTCTTGTAAACTTGACTTAACATGGCAGAGAGAAAGAGGAAGAAACAGAGAATGGCAGGGAATGAGAAGCGGATGAATCCTGCAGATTCTTACGTATGCGATGGTGCAATAGAAGGTGAAAGTCCAGTGGAAAATTCTACAAACACGGCATCCCATGCTACACGAACTGCAAAAAAGCCAAGCGAAACAAATAGCAGCCACCAAACAAGCGAGAGACAACCCTAGTTCTTGCAACACCTACCACAGTACTACCAGGTGCACGACATACTCGTCGTCAACTGAGCTAACAACACGTTCCCAAGCTCCCTTGCCACCTGAGACTACTTCCCAAGCACTCTTGACACAAGACGAGTTGGCAATATCGATGAACCTCGTGAGCTTCAACAGCAAGAAGGTAGTTGCTGGATTCAAATTCTGATTGCATGCTTCTTTATATGTAGTCTCATAGTTTGATGTACACTAACACTTCCTATGTTTGTTGTTGGACTAGCACCTAGGCGCAAGAGAAAACAAACATCAGGGATAATGCTCGATAGGTTAACTAAATCTAGAGGAGGAAGAATGGAGATCCGTTTTGAGGTAGATTTAAAAAGGCCACGTGATGCTACAGAGTCAGCCAAGTTAGTATCAGAGGCAACGGTTGCCGTTAGGTGTCATGTACGTATCCTCCCAACATGGATTCAGTACAAGAATGACAAAGACAAAACCCAGTTCAACACCTTCCTCGACCATTTATCTGTAAGTATGGTTATGTATGGAAACTAGTAATATCGTCTTGCTCATCCCATACTTTCTAGGTTTGCGATAATGAGACTCCCATAATTTTCAACGGATGAGGTTCAAGTTGGATAGCCAAGATGATGCAACCAGACAAGCTTGCACCCATGTTTTCAAGTCTGATCTGCGACAGTATCGGTATAACTTGCACCCATGTTTTCAAGTCAAGCTGTTGTTTCACTCTTTTCTCTGTACCATATTATCAGATCTATATTGACTTGTTCGAAATGCAGAGGAAAGCCCGCAAGGACCAAAAAGTACCTGAACCAAATGTTGTGGAAATCTTCAAGGACTGTCACACCAGCAAGAAGAAGGGCATGACTACACCAGTCAAAGCTGCTGTTGTAAGTCCTTAATCCTCATGCCTTTTAACTACTACTTACTCTGACTTGTGCCTTGAACTGCATGGTTTGCAACCAATGTCTATTACTCTTTTCAATTTTATACACAATTGTCTTAGCGTATCATTGCACCTTACAATGTTTAAAAGGGAGGAGTGATGTTCCTTTGATCTTGACCCGTAATCTAGTTCCATGCTAGACTTGCCCACACAACGTTACAATTGCCTGTTTGTCTATTCTCAGTTGTTTTGTGATATGAATGATGTCATACTATGCTTACCGTATTATAAACTTCGTCTCTTTATCCTTAGCCCTCAATACAATGTGAAGAAATAGACAATACATTAGCGATGGTACATGGTCATATGTTTGGAACCTGGTTTTATTGTGTACTTTGCAATAAAATACAACTAATATTTTACATAGGTTCACCAGAATAAGTTCTGTATATAGACCAAAGCTATTTTGTTTGGTTTTGCTGCCTCCTTAATATCTTACATTATGGTACTACTAATGTAAAACCTCAACTTTTCAGCGAGCTATGGAAAAATGGTGGAGCCTCCACCTTACGAAGGTGGCGAGGCAACTATAACCGCAATGTCGACTCTTCTTTGCGGTGGGTCGATAGACAATCCACTAACGGTGCCAAAAGCACGTTCTGCGTATCTTGGGTTGGTTGTTAAGGCAATATTGTCCAAACTGCCTCATGATCAAGATATGCAAGCTCAAAGCAATGTTGTATCTGCGCTCCGGACACAAGTCGATTCCCTAACAGAGGCCCTTTGTGAAACAAGGAGAAACATTGCTCAATGTCGCCAAGATATGCATGGTTTTGAAACCGACTATCGGACATTTGCTATGTTTTCGAGAGCCTAGGGAAATGAAGGCGAGGGTTATGGTGTTCCATCGGACAATACAGCATGAAAACGTAATCAGGTCAAATGAACCGAGCTTCGAACTTCGGTGGTGCATTTATACGCTAGACTGTTAAGTTTTATGCCAACCTTCCTTTTGTTATATAGTTGTAATTTGTTTTGGTGCGATACAAAATTTATTCTTAACGTGCAGCCACCGGCTGAAGAAAACAGCAAGCCATTTTTGTATAGTGTAGGGTGTTCCCTATATTTGCACTGGTGGCGATCTTTGATGCCGAGTGGATGTAATCTATGCAATCACCTTAATAGCCTAGCGTTAGTTTGGGCCTTACTTATTTCCTAGTCTTCTTTTTCCCTGGTTTGCTAGTGGCCGCAACTACCCATGGGCCATATACGGGCCGTAGGATCCATGGGTCCCCTACAGGCCGTCGATAAATGGGCGTGTAATCGGTGGGCCTTGGGCCGTCGATAAATGGGCCTAGGGCCGTTGGATAAATGGGTCTACATGGGCCGTAATCGGGCGTAATTGGTATCGGTCCAGCACAGTAACGAGCCGTTAACAGGCCGTAGGACTGCAAAAGCTTAATTACATCACGGGCATAACGTGTCGTTAATGGCGAATATAGGACGGCTGGCGAAGCGGGCGACTCTTGCCATGGGCGAATTTGGCCCATTAGGGTAACATGCGATGTGGGTCGACTCTTGCCATGGGCGAATTTGGCCCATTTGGGGAACATGCTAATAACGGGTCGACTCTTGCCATGGCCCAATTTGGCCCATTAGGGAACAGCGATGTGGGCGGGAGTGTCGAGGGCGAAAAGGAGCTCAAGAACGTATGGGTCGTCAATAGGCGAAAGCTAACACGGGTGGAAGCGGCCCATGTAAATCACGGGCTGTTAATGGGTACAAAGAAAATTACTGTTCATTATGGGCTAGAGTCACCGTGGGCTGTAAAGGGCGAAGATCTGAAAGGCCTCATATGGGCGAAGAGGCGTCATGGGCCATACATGGGCGAAAGTGAAATGGGCTGGTGTTATATTCGACGGGCCACATGGCGTTGTTGGGCGATTTCCTTTAGTGCCTAACGGGCCGTAAAATGGGCTATTTGCGAAGAGACCATGCGGGCTTTTCATGGGCCAGCCCGTTAACTTTGACCAAGTCAAGCGGGCGGCTTTGTAAGCTAAATGGGCCAGTGGTGGGCCGTGGCACGTGTCGACATATCATAGGCGCCTATCTGACCAATAAGAATTTTACACGTGGAAATTTCCCATTGGTCGGGGCTGTTAACGGGTTATCGGATCCAAAACCCGACCCGATAGCTTAACGGCGTTCCGTTACGGTGGATGCCACGTGTCGGTCACCCTTGACGAAAGCACTTCTGTGACGCGCGATTTATCGTCATGGAAGTGGACACTTCCGTGATGATAATTTTGGTAATGTCACGGAACACTTCTACGACAGCACAAGTATGACTATCTTGATTCTGTCATAAATTTGTCATGGATGTACATGCATGACAAAAAACGCGACCTACTGTGACAAACACGTATCATCACGGAAGTGTATTTTTTTGTAGTGGTGGTCATGTAAGGTTGGTCCGGGCCACTTCATCCAAGAATACCGCCGAATCAAAATAAGACATTGGTGGTAAGCAGTATGACTATCACCGCCCACAACTCTTTGTGTTCTACTCGTGCATATCATCTACGCATAGACATGCTCGGATGCCACTATTGGGGAACGTGGCATGCAATTTCAAAATTTTCCTACACACAGGCAAGATCTATCTAGGATATGCATAGCAACGAGAAGGGGAGAGTGTGTCCACGTACCCCCGTAGACCGAAAGCGGAAGCGTTTGTTAGCGCAGTTGATGTAGTAGAACTTCTTCTCATTCTGACCGATCAAGCACCGAACGTACGACACCCCCGAGTTCTGCACACGTTCAGCTCGATGACGTCCTCCCTCGAACTCTTGATCCAGCAACGTGTCGAGGAAGAGTTCCGTCAGCACGATGGCGTGGTGACGGCGATGGTGAAGAGATCCGCGCAGGGCTTCGCCTAAGCACTACGTGAATATTACCGGAGGCGTAAACTATGGAGGGGGGCGCCAAAGACGGCTTGGAACAATTGATGTGTGTTGTAGGCGCCCCCACGTATATAAAGGAGGGCGGGGAGGAGGCCAGCCCTAGGCGCGCCCAAGTAGGAGGATGTTGGGGAACGTAGTAATTTCAAAAAAAATTCCTACGCACACGCAAGATCATGGTGATGCATAGCAACAAGAGGGGAGAGTGTTGTCTATGTACCCTCGTAGACCGAGAGCGGAAGCGTTATGACAACGCGGTTGATGTAGTCGTAAGTCTTCACGATCGACCGATCCTTAGTACGGAATGTACGGCACCTCCGCGTTCAGCACATGTTCAGCTCGGCGACGTCCCATGAACTCACGATCTAGTAGAGCTTCGGGGAAGAGCTTCGTCAGCACGACGGCGTGGTGACAGTGTTGATGAAGTTACCGGCGCGGGGCTTCGCCTAAGCACCTTCACGATATGACCGATGTGGATTATGGTGGGCGGGGCACGCACTGCGGCTAAGAGAGATCAATGATCAACTTGTGTGTCCTAGGGTGCCCCCGCCCTGTATATAAAGGAGAAAGGGGGAGGCGGCCGCCCTTGGGGGCGTGCCAGGGGGGAGTCCTCCTCCTAGTAGGAGTAGGGACTCCTTTCCTAGTCCAACTAGGAAGAGGGAAGGAGAAGGAAAGAGAGGGAGAGGAGAGGAGAGGAAGAGGGGCTGCGCCTCCCTAGTCCCTCATGGGAGGGGGCGCGCCACCTCCTGGGCCACTGCCCTCTCTCCCCTCAGGCCCACTAAGGCCCAATACTTCCGGGGGGGGGGGGGTCCGGTAACCCCTCCGGCACTCCGGTAAAATCCCGATTTCACCCGAAACCATTCCGATGTCCAAATATAAGCTTCCAATATATCAATATTTATGTCTCGACCATTTCGAGACTCCTCCTCATGTCCATGATCATATCTGGGACTCCGAACTACCTTCGGTACATCAAAACACATAAACCATAATACCAATCGTCAGAGAACTTTAAGCGTGCGGACCCTACGGGTTCGAGAACTACGTAGACATGACCGAGACATGTCTCTGGTCAATAACAAATAGCGGAACCTGGATGCTCATATTGGTTCCTACATATTCAACGAAGATCATTATCGGTCAAACTGCATAACAACATACGTTGTTCCCTCTGTCATCGGTATGTTACTTGCTCGAGATACGATCGTCGGTATCTCAATACCTAGCTCAATCTCGTTATGGCAAGTCTCTTTACTCGTTCTGTAATGCATCATCCCACAACTATCTCATTAGTTGCATTGCTTGCAAGGCTTACAGTGATGTGCATTACCGAGAGGGCCCAGAGATACCTCTCCGACAATCAGAGTGAAAAATCCTAGTCTTGATGTATGCCACCCTCATCCCCAAAGTCGGCTCTCCTGAGTCTATCAATGACTATCGACCAATCATGCTTCTCAACTGTTGTCTCAAAGTTGTCACAGAAATCTTGGCTAATAGACTTAAAAAAGCCATCCTAAAAATTATGCACAAGAATCAATATGGATTTCTTAAAGGATGGACTATACAAGACTGTCTCGCATGGGCCTATGAGTACATATATCAATGTCAATCTTCTAGAAAGGAAATCATGCTTCTCAAGTTAGATTTTGCCAAAGCATTTGATACGATCGAACATGAGGCCATGATTGAAATTATGAAAAACATGGGATTCAACGACAAATGGCTGGAATGGATCCGATGCATCTTCTCCTCGGGCAAATCTTCGGTCCTTCTTAATGGCACTCCTAGTCGGCAATTCTACTGCAAATGCGGTGTAAGATAGGGAGACCCTCTCTCCCCCCTAATCTTTGTTCTTGCGGCCGACCTTTTGCAAGCTGCCATAAATGATGCTTTCGCGCGCAACTTGATTCATCTGCCGTTCCCATCCCAACACCAAAATGATTACCCTGTAATTCAATACGAAGACGACACCATCTTGGTCATGCCAGCATGCACCCAACAAGCTACAACCATCAAGGACATCTTAAATGACTATACCATGTCCATTGGGTTGAAAATAAACTTTCATAAATCCACTCTTATCACAATGAATTGTGACCTGGCGAAAACTCAGGAAATAGCCAATATCTTTGGATGTGTCATTGGCAAGTTGCCGTTTACCTATTTGGGCCTCCCTCTTGGAACTACACGACCAACAATTATTGAGCTTATGCCACTGGTTTGTTCCATGGAAAGAAGACTAACGGCCACTCTCAACATGATATCCTACGGTGGCAAATTATCCCTGCTCAACTCAGTAATCACTTCGTTGATCATTTTTGCTCTATGCACACTCAGATTGACAACCGAGATCATTGAACTACTGGACAAGATTAGAAGAAAATATTTGTGGACTGAAAAAACTGAGCAAGGTGACAAATGCAACTCCCTTGCCGCGTGGAACATGGTCTGCTGACCCAAGGAATGCGGTGGCCTAGGTGTGATTGATCTAAGAACACAAGGAGATGCCCTCTTACTCAAATACTTACATAAATTCTATAATATACGGGATGTGCCTTGGGTCCAACTCGTCTGGGATACATATTACTCTAACCGCATACCACACGCTTCTGACACGTGTGGATCGTTCTGGTGGCGTGATGTTGCAAAGCTAATGCCCATTTATAGGGGAATCACCTCTGTCCAGGTAGCAAATGGCAAGAATGTTCTCTTCTGGAAAGACTCTTGGGCAGACAACAATATTGCGGATAGTTATCGTCGCGCATTCTCTTACACCATTAATGAGGACATCTCGGTCAGAGATTTCTTGTCCATCACGGCACTGCGAGAGGCGTTTCACCTCCCACTTTCTGAGCAAGCTCACACGGAAGTTCGACAAATGCAATCTGACTTGGCCATGATTACCCTATCTGATGAGGCAGATGTTTGGATGTATGCATGGGGATCAGATCAATTCACAGCACATAAATACTATACATTCTACTTCAGAGATATTCGAGCACATGAGGCCTTTAGTTGGATTGGAAGTCAAGATCAACCATGAAAATCAAAGTTTTCGGGTGGTTGCTTTTGGCCGACCGCTTTAATACCAGGAATATGCTCAAAAGACGACATTACAATATTGGTGATGACCACAATTGTATCCTCTATGGACTGCAAATCGAGGAAATCTTGGAGCATTTTTTCTTCGAGTGCCGCTTCAGCATTGTTTGTTAGGCAAGTCTGGGCCTCTCCTGGCCACAAGGAATGTCACGCCTTCACAATGTGGCTATGGCCAAACAACGCTGCAATAGGCCTCTTTTCATGGAGATGTTCTTGCTTGCGGCGTGGAGTTTATGGAGGGAACGCAACAATAAACACTTCAGGGGGATTGTTCCAACAAAACTTTCTTGGTTGGACAGATTTAAGACAGACTTCTCTCTCCTTACCTATAGGGTCAAGGAAAAACACAAACATCTCATCCCTATCATCCTTTCTTCTGTAGACTAGCATTCTAACACACCCCAAAATGGGGTGATGACACATGTACAGACACTATGTAACTTGTACATCTCCATTTTAATACAAAAATAATAGTGGGAGGTTCTCCTACTGTTCAAGGTTTAAAAAAAACAAGTACCATGGGAGACACCTGTAGAGCACCTTTATAATCACCCAGTTACGTTGTGACGTTTGGTAGCACACAAATGTTCCTTCGGTAATCGGGAGTTGCATAATCTCATAGTCATAGGAACATGTATAAGTTATGAAGAAAGCAATAGCAGGAAACTAAAACGATCAAGTGCTAAGCTAACGGAATGGGTCAAGTCAATCACATCATTCTCCTAATGATGTGATCCCGTTTATCAAATGACAACTCATGTCTATGGTTAGGAAACATAACCATCTTTGATCAATGAGCTAGTCAAGTAGAGGCATACTAGTGACACTCTGTTTGTCTATGTATTCACACATGTATTATCTTTCCGGTTAATACAATTCTAGCATGAATAATAAAAAGTTATCATGAAATAAGGAAATAAATAATAACATTATTATTGCCTCTAGGGCATATTTCCTTCAGTCTCCCACTTGCACTAGAGTCAATAATCTAGATTATATAGTAATGATTCTAACACCCTTGGAGCCTTGGTGTTGATCATGTTTTGCTCGTGAGAGAGGCTTAGTCAACGGGTCTACAACATTCAGATCCGTATGTATCTTACAATTCTCTATGTCTCCCACCTGGACTTGATCGCGGATGGAATTGAAGCGTCTCTTGATGTGTTTGGTTCTCTTGTGAAATCTGGATTCCTTTGCCAAGGCAATTACACCAGTATTGTCACAAAAGATTTTCATTGGACCCGATGCATTAGGTATGACACCTAGATCGGATATGAACTCCTTCATACAGACTCCTTCATTTGCCGCTTCCGAAGCAGCTATGTACTCTGCTTCACACGTAGATCTCGCCATGACGCTTTGTTTAGAACTGCTCCAACTGACAGCTCCACCGTTCAATATAAACATGTATCCGGTTTGCGATTTAGAATTGTCCGGATCAGTGTCAAAGCTTGCATCGACGTAACCATTTACGATGAGCTCTTTGTCACCTCCATAAACGAGAAACATATCCTTAGTCCTTTTCAGGTATTTCAGGATGTTCTTGACCGTTGTCCAGTGATCCACTCCTGGATTACTTTGGTACCTCCCTGCTAAACTAATAGCAAGGCACACATCAGGTCTGGTACACAGCATTGCATACATGATAGAGCCTATGGCTGAAGCATAGGGAACACTTTTCATTTTCTCTCTAACTTCTGCATTGGTCAGACATTGAGTCTTACTCAACTTCACACCTTGTAACACAGGCAAGAACCCTTTCTTTGCTTGATCCATTTTGAACTTCTTCAAAACTTTATCAAGGTATGTGCTTTGTGAAAGTCCAATTAGGCTTCTTGATCTATCTCTATAGATCTTGATGCCCAATATATAAGCAGCTTCACCGAGGTCTTTCATTGAAAAACTCTTATTCAAGTATCCTTTTATGCTATCCAGAAATTATATATCATTTCCAATCAACAATATGTCATCCACATATAATCTTAGAAATGCTAGAGAGCTCCCACTCACTTTCTTGTAAATACAAGCTTCTCCAAAAGTCTGTATAAAACCATATGCTTTGACCACACTATCAAAATGTTTATTCCAACTCCGAGAGGCTTGCACCAGTCCATAAATGGATCGCTGGAGCTTGCATACTTTGGTAGCACCTTTTGGATCGACAATACCTTCTGGTTGCATCATATACAACTCTTCTTCTAGAAATCCATTCAGGAATGCAGTTTTGACATCCATTTGCCAAATTTCATAATCATAAAATGTGGCAATTGGTAACATGATTCAGACAGACTTAAGCATCGCTACGGGTGAGAAAGTATAATCGTAGTCAACCCCTTGAACTTGTAGAAAACCTTTTGCAACAAGTCGAGCTTTGTAGACAGTAACATTACCGTCAGCGTCAGTCTTCTTCTTGAAGATCCATTTATTCTCGATGGCTTGCCGGTCATTGGGCAAGTCAACCAAAGTCCACACTTTATTATCATACATGGATCCCATCTCAGATTTCATGGCCTCAAGCCATTTTGTGGAATCTGGGCTCATCATCGCTTCCTCATAGTTCGTAGGTTCGTCATGGTCAAGTAACATGACCTCCAGAACAGGATTACCGACTCTGGTGCGGATCTTACTCTGGTTGACCTACGAGGTTCGGTAGTAACTTGATCTGAAGTTTCATCATCATCATCATTATCTTCCTCACTAATTGGTATAGGTGTCACAGGAACCGGTTTCTGTGATGAACTACTCTCCAATAAGGGAGCAGGTACAGTTACCTCATCAAGTTCTACTTTCCTCCCACTCACTTCTTTCGAGAGAAGCTCCTTCTCTAGAAAGGATCCATTCTTAGCAATGAATATCTTGCCTTCGGATCTGTGATAGAAGGTGTACCCAACAGTCTCCTTTGGGTATCCTATGAAGACACATTTCTCCTATTTGGGTTGAAGCTTATCAGGTTGAAGCTTTTTCACATAAGCATCGCAACCCCAAACTTTAAGAAACGACAACTTTGGTTTCTTGCCAAACCATAGTTCATAAGGCGTCGTATCAACGGATTTAGATGGTGCCCTATTTAACGTGAATGCAGCTGTCTCTAAAGCATAACCCCAAAATGATAGCGGTAAATCGGTAAGAGACATCATAGATCGCACCATATCTAGTAAAGTATGATTACGACGTTCGGACACACCATTACGCTGTGGTGTTCCGGGTGCGTGAGTTGCGAAACTATTCCGCACTGTTTCAAATGAAGACCAAACTCGTAACTCAAATATTCTCCTCCACGATCAGTTCGTAGAAACTTTACTTTCTTGTTAGGATGATTTTCTACTTCACTCTGAAATTCTTTGAACTTTTCAAATGTTTCAGACTTATGTTTCATTAAGTAGATATACCCATATCTGCTCAATACATCTGTGAAGGTGAGAAAATAATGATACCCGCCGCGAGACTCAACATTCATCGGACCACATACATCAGTATGTATGATTTCCAACAAATCTGTTGCTCGCTCCATTGTTCCGGAGAACGGCGTTTTAGTCATCTTGCCCATGAGGCATGGTTCGGAAGTACCAAGTGATTCCAAAAGTCCATCAGAATGGAGTTTCTTCATGCAATTTATACCAATATGACCTAAACGGCAGTGCCACAAATAAGTTGCACTATCATTACGAACTCTACATCTTTTGGCTTCAACATTATGAATATGTGTATCATTACTATCGAGATTCAATAAAAATAGACCACTCTTCAAGGGTGCATGACCATAAAAGATATTACTCATATAAATAGAACAACCATTATTCTCAGATTTAAATGAATAACCGTCTCGCATCAAATAAGATCCAGATATAATGTTCATGCTCAACGCTGGCAGCAAATAACAATTATTCAGGTCTAAAACTAACCCCGAAGGTAGATGTAGAGGTAGCGTGCCGACGGCGATCACATCGACTTTGGAACCATTTCCCACGCGCATCGTCACCTCGTCCTTAGCCAATCTTCGCTTAATCCGTAGTCCCTATTTCGAGTAACAAATGTTAGCAACAGAACAGTATAAAATACCTAGGTGCTACTGCGAGATTTAGTAAGGTACACATCAATAACATGTATATCACATATACCTTTGTTCACCTTGCCATCCTTCTTATCCGCCAAATACTTGGGGCAGTTCCCCTTCCAGTGGCCAGTCCCTTTGCAGTAGAAGCACTCAGTCTGAGGCTTAGGTCTAGACCTAGGTTTCTTCTCCTGAGCAGCAACTTGTTTGCTGTTCTTCTTGAAGTTCCCCTTCTTCTTCCCTTTACCCTTTTTCTTGAAACTGGTGGTCTTGTTGACCATTGATGACCCACATGTATAGGGGATCTATCGTAGTCCTTTCGATAAGTAAGAGTGTTGAACCCAACGAGGAGCAGAAGGAAATGATAAGCGGTTTTCAGCAAGGTATTCTCTGCAAGTACTGAAACAAGTGGTAACAGATAGTTTTGTAATAAGATAAATTGTAACGAGCAACAAGTAACAAGAATAAATAAAGTGCAGCAAGGTGGCCCAATCCTTTTTGTAGCATAGGACAAGCCGGAACAAACTCTTATAATAGGAAAAGCGCTCCCGAGGACACATGGGAATATTGTCAAGCTAGTTTTCATCACGTTCATATGATTCGCGTTCGGTACTTTGATAATTTGATATGTGGGTGGACCGGTGTTTGGGTGCTGTTCTTACTTGAACAAACATCCCACTTATGATTAACCTCTATTGCAAGCATCCGCAACTACAACAAAAGTATTAAGGTAACCTAACCATAGCATGAAACATATGGATCCAAATCAGCCCTTACGAAGCAACGCATAAACTAGGGTTTAAGCTTCATCACTCTAGCAACCCATCATCTACTTATTACTTCCCAATGCCTTCCTCTAGGCCCAAATAATGGTGAAGTGTTATGTAGTCGACGTTCACATAACACCACTAGAGGCTAGACAACATACATCTCATCAAAATATCGAACGAATACCAAATTCACATGACTACTAATAGCAAGACTTCTCCCTTGTCCTCAGGAACAAACGTAACTACTCACAAAGCATATTCATGTTCATAATCACAGGGGTAATAATATGCATAAAGGATCTGAACATATGATCTTCCACCAAATAAACCAACTAGCATCAACTACAAGGAGTAATCAACACTACTAGCAACCTACTAGCACCAATCCCGGACTTAGAGACAATAATTGGATACAAGAGATGAACTAGGGTTTGGAGATGAGATGGTGCTGGTGAAGATGTTGATGGAGATTGCCCTCTCCCGATGAGAGGAGTGTTGGTGATGATGATGCCCCCTCCCGGAGGGAAGTGTCCCCGGCAGAACAGCTCCGCCGGAGCCCTAGATTGGTTCCGCCAAGGTTCTGCCTCGTGGCGGCGGAGTCTCGTCCCGAAAGGTTGCTTAATGTTTTTTTTTCTCATCGAAGGACTTCATATAGGAGAAGATGGACGTAAGAGAGGCACCAGGGGGCCCACGAGGTAGGGGGGGCGCGCCCCAGGGGGGTGGGCGCGCCCCCCACCCTCGTGAGCAGGGTGTGGGCCCCCTGGCCTTCATCTTTGGCGATGATTTTTCTTTATTTATTTTAAGATATTCCGTGGAGTTTCAGGACTTTTGGAGTTGCACAAAATAGGTCTCAATATTTTCTCCTTTTCCATTGAATTCCATTGCCGGCATTCTCCCTCTTCATGTAAACCTTGTAAAATAAGAGAGAATAGCCATAAGTATTGTGACATAACGTGAAGTAACAGCCCATAATGCAATAGATATCGATATGAAAGCATGATGCAAAATGTACGTATCAACTCCCCCAAGCTTTGACCTCGCTTGTCCTTAAGCAAAAAGCCGATAACAATAAATATGTCCTCATGTTTAGAGGTAGAGGCGTCGATAAAAATAAAATACGGACATGAACGCATCATGATTATTCTCATAACAGCAACATATATAGATTTTGTCATATGATTACTTATGTTCAAGTGATGATCTTTTCACAATACAAAGGTATGAATCAGAAACCTTATTGAGCACCAACAAATTATAACCTCAGTCATTGAAGCAATTGCAATTCATCATAACATCGGAAAGAGTCTATGTCAGACCTTAAAAGCAAGTCCACATACTCAACTATCACTTAGTCCTTCATAATTGCTAACACTCACGCAATACTTGTGGTTACGGAGTTTTAATCGGAAACAGAGAAAGATAGGGGCTTGTAGTTTTTCCCCACAACCTTTTACCTCAAGGGTAATGTCAACAATAACAATTCATGCTCCCCTACATCCAATTAGATATGTATATCATGTTCTTTCCAACATGCTGATCTTGCCAAAGGATAAAATGAAAAAGGAAAGGTGAAGATCACCTTGACTCTTGCATAAGGTAGAAGATAATAATAAAATATAGGCCCTTCGCAGAGGGAAGCAGAGGTTGCCATGCGCTTTTATGGTTGATGCACAAAATCTTAATGCAAAAGAACGTCACTTTATATTGCCCCTTACATGTGGAACTTTATTATGCAGTCCGTCGCTTTTATTACTTCCACAACAAGTTCGTACAAAGCTTATTTTCTCTGCACTAATAAGTCATGCATATTTAGAGAGCAATTTTTATTGCTTGCACCGATGACAACTTACTTGAAGGATCTTACTCAATCCATAGGTAGATATGGTGGACTCTCATGGCTAAACTGGTTTAAGGGTATTTGGAAGCACAAGTAGTATCTCTACTTGGTGCTGAGAATTTGGCTAGCATGAGGGGGAAAGGCAAGCTCAGCATGTTAGAGGATCCATGACAACATACTTTATCTCAGATATAAGAAAACATAACTCATCACATTGTCTTCCTTGTCCAACATCAACTCTTTAGCATGTTGTATTTTAATGAGTGCTCCCAATCATAAAAGATGTCAATGATAATATATCTATATGTGAAACCTCTCTTTCCTTATTACTTCCTATTAATTGCAACGATGACCAAAACTATATTTGCCAACTCCCAACAACTTTTAATCATCATACTCTTTCTATGTGAAGTCATTACTTTCAATAAGATCAATATGAACTCTTTGTTTCTTTTTATTCTTTTATTCTTTCTATTCTTTTATTCACCCAAGATCATGGCAAAATAATCAAGCCCTTGACTCAACATTAAACTTTATTATATATATAGCTCACGGACTCAATTACATAAAGGGATCATAAAGCAAAACTCAAAACTAGATCATGCCATAAACTTTATTCTACTAGATCAAGATACTACTAATAGGATCGAACTAAGAAAGACGGTAAGGATAGGAGTTGTGATTGTGATACGATACCGGGGCACCTCCCCCAAGCTTGGCAGTTGCCAAGGGGAGTGCCCATACCCATGTGATTATGTCTCCTTCTTTGTTGTTGAAGGTGGTGGAGTTGTTGATGATGCAGGCTTCTCCCTTAATTTGCGCTTGAGGACGGCATTTTGATCCCTCAGATAATCAATCTCCCACTCCAGGGTTAATATCTTCTTGCATAGGTCCTGCTTATTTTCCTGCAAGAGACAAAAAGGGATAAACTCGAACTTTGGTTTCTTTACCCTATCAGGGAGACTTGACTTTTTGATCTCCACATGCATGTCCCCAGGTTGAGGTAATGGGGTTTCATCTTCATCTGAGCTCGTCTCTTCCTTCCCCTTGGGTTCATAGTCCTCTTCTTCCTCCGTGGTCCAACCATCGTGCTCCACATCTCCATAGACCTTAGGATTTGCTAGGTAATCATCCACATAGCTTTCTCCTTCCGAATCCTGGGATGACAGGTTGATCTAATCTCCAGTAGGACAGCTAGAAACAAGAACATAGGATATTTGCGTGATACGAGAGTCAAAACCTTCGGGAGTATATATAATGAATTTTTACCGACCAAAATACTTATCGTGCAAGAAAACGGAGTCCGGAGGGCACACGAGGTGCTCACGAGGTAGGGGGGCGCGCCCAGGGGGTAGGGTGCGCCCACCACCCTCGTGGGGCCCTCGTGTCCTTCCCGGACTGCCACTTATTTTTCTATTTTTCTAAATATTCCAAAACGGAGAAATATTGCCTTAAAAATTGTTTTGGAGTCGGTTTACTTACCGTACCACATACCTATTCCTTTTCGCAGTCTGAAACGGTCTAGAAAGTGTCCCTTATGTATTCCTCCTGGGTTACGGTTTGAATAATATTGGTTTCAACATTTATGGGATTACCTGAGATATAGTGTTTGATCCTTTGACCGTTTACCACCTTCGGATTCGTGCCTTCGAAGTTGTTGATTTTTATGGCACCGGAACGATAGACCTCCTCGATAACGTAGGGACCTTCCCATTTAGAGAGAAGTTTTCCTGCAAAAAATCTTAAGCGAGAGTTGTATAGCAATACATAATCACCTACATTAAACTCACGCTTTTGTATCCTTTTGTCATGCCATCTTTTAACTTTTTCTTTAAACAACTTGGCATTTTCATAAGCTTGGGTTCTCCATTCATCAAGTGAGCTAATATCAAATAACCTCTTCTCACTGGCAAGTTTGAAATCATAGTTGAGCTCTTTAATAGCCCAATATGCCTTATGTTCTAGTTCGAGAGGTAAGTGACATGCTTTTCCATAAACCATTTTATACGGAGACATACCCATAGGATTCTTATATGCAGTTCTATAGGCCCATAATACATCATCAAGTTTCTTGGACCAATTCTTTCTAGACCTATTAACAGTCTTTTGCAAAATTAATTTGAGCTCTCTATTGCTCAATTCTACTTGACCACTAGACTGTGGGTGATATGGAGATGCAATTCTATGATTAACGTCATATTTAGCAAGCATTTTACGGAAAGCACCATGAATAAAGTGTGAACCACCATCAGTCATTAAATATCTAGGGACTCCAAACCTCGGAAAAATAATTTCCTTAAGCATTTTAATAGAGGTGTTATTATCAGCACTACTAGTTGGAATAGCTTCTACCCACTTAGTAACGTAATCAACAACAACTAAAATATGTTTATATCCATTAGAGGCAGGAAAAGGTCCCATATAATCAAAGCCCCAAACATCAAATGGTTCAATAACAAGTGAATAATTCATAGGCATTTCTTGACTTCTACTAATATTACCAATTCTTTGACATTCATCGCAAGACAAAACAAACTTACGGGCATCCTTGAAGAGAGTGGGCCAATAAAAACCGGATTGCAATACCTTATGTGCACTTCTATCTCCTGCGTCGTGTCCTCCATAAGCTTCGGAGTGACACTTGCGTAGGATCTGTTCCTGTTCATGCTCAGGTACACAACGTCTAATAACACCATCCACTCCTTCTTTATAAAGATGTGGGTCATCCCAAAAGTAATGTCGCAAATCATAGAAAAACTTTTTCTTTTGTTGGTATGTGAAGCTAGGTGGTATAAATTTAGCAACAATATAATTAGCATAATCAGCATACCGTGGAGTGCTACGAGAAGTGCTTATAACATTTAATTGTTCATCAGGAAAGCTATCATCAATAGGTAGTGGGTCATCAAGAACATTCTCTAACCTAGACAAGTTATCTGCAACGGGGTTCTTAGCTCCTTTTCTATCAACAATATGCAAATCGAATTCTTGCAGCAAGAGAACCCATCTAATAAGTCTAGGTTTTGCATCTTTCTTTTCCATAAGATATTTAATAGCAGCATGATCAGTGTGAATAGTTACTTTAGAATCTACGATATAGGGTCTGAATTTATCACAAGCAAATACAACTGCTAATAGTTCCTTTTCGGTAGTAGCATAGTTTCTTTGAGCATTGTCTAGAGTCTTACTAGCATAATGGATAACATTTAATTTCTTATCAACTCTTTGCCCCATAACAGCACCTACAGCATAATCACTAGCATCACACATAATTTCAAAGGGTAAATTCAATCGGTGGCTGAACAACAAAAAGAGACTAATGCTTTCTTAAATATTTCAAATGCTTCTACACAACCATCATCAAAGACAAATGGTACATCTTTTTGTAATAAATTAGTCAGAGGCCGAGAAATTTTTGAGAAGTCCTTGATGAACCTCCTATAAAATCCGGCATGACCAAGGAAACTTCTTATTCCTTTGATGTCCTTGGGACATGGCATCTTTTCAATAGCATCAACCTTGGCTTTATCAACTTCAATACCTCTTTCAGAAACTTTGTGCCCCAAGACAATACCTTCATTAACCATAAAGTGGCACTTTTCCCAATTCAAGACAAGATTAGTTTCTTCACATCTCTGCAAAACTCGATCAAGATTGCTCAAGCAATCATCAAAAGAGGAACCATAGACGAAAAAGTCGTCTATGAAAACCTCACAAATCTTTTCACAAAAGTCAGAGAATATAGCCATCATGCATCTTTTAAAGGTAGCAGGTGCATTACATAAACCAAAAGGCATATGTCTATAAGCAAAAGTACCAAAAGGGCATGTAAAAGTAGTCTTTGATTGATCTTTAGCTGACACCGCTATTTGAGAGAAACCAGAATAACCATCTAGAAATCAATAATGTGTATGTTTGCATAATCTTTCTAGCATTTGATCAATAAAAGGTAGGGGGTAATGATCTTTCTTAGTAGCTTTATTTAATTTGCGGAAATCAATTACCATCCTATAACCTGTAATAATTCTTTGCGGGATCAATTCATCTTTATCATTAGGGACAACAGTAATACCTCCCTTCTTAGGGACACAATGGACAGGACTTACCCACTGACTATCAGCAACGGGATAAATTATACCTGCCTCCAGAAGCTTAAGTATTTATTTTCTTACCACTTCTTTCATTTTAGGATTCAAACGTCATTGAGGATCACGAACTGGTTTGGCATCCGCTTCCAAATTTATTTTATGTTGACATAGAGTGGGACTAATGCCCTTAAGATCATCAAGAGTATATCCAATAGCGGCACGGTGCTTCTTCAGAGTTTTCAATAATCTTTCTTCCTCATGCTCTGAAAGGTTAGCACTAATAATAACAGGATATATCTTCTTCTCATCAAGATAAGCATATTTAAGATTATCAGGCAATGGTTTAAGCTCAAACACGGGATCACCCTTGGGTGGAGGGGATCCCTAAGATTTCAACAGCAAATTGTGTTGCGAATAGGTTCTGTTTAAAGAATACTTCATCTATTTCCCTTCTTTCATTCATGAACATATCATTTTCATGGTCTAGCAAATAATGTTCTAAATGATCACTAGGAGGTACGGCAATAGAAGCAAGACCAATAATTTCATCCTTACTAGGCAATTCTTCCTCATGATGTTGTTTACTAAATTTAGAGAAATTGAACTCATGAACCATATCATCCAAGCCAATAGTACCAACATTCTTTTTGCAATCTATCTTAGCATTAACAGTATTCAAGAAGGGTCTACCAAATATAATGGGACAAAAGTTATCTTGTGGAGAACCAAGAACAAGAAAATCAGCGGGATATTTAGTTTTCCCACACAAGACTTCAACATCTCTAACAATTCCCATTGCAGATATAGTATCTCTATTGGCAAGTTTAATTGCAACATCAATATCTTCTAACTCAGCAGGTGCAATTTCATGCATAATTTCTTTGTATATGTCAATAGGTATAACACTAGCACTAGGACCCATATCACATAAGCCATGATAACAATGATCTCCTATTTTAACAGAAATAACAGCCACGCCTACCACAGGTCTATGTTTATCTTTAGCACAAGGTTTAGCAATTCTAGCAGTTTCACCACAGAATTGAATAACATGCCCATCAATATTATCAGACAAGATATCTTTAACAATCGCAATATTAGGTTCTACTTTAACTTGCTCAGGAGGTGTATAAGTTCTAATATTGCTTTTACGAACAACAGTTGAAGCTTTAGCATGATCCTTCATTCTAACAGGGAAAGGTGGTTTCTCAACATAAGAAATAGGAACAATAGGATCATTATAAGTGACAGTCTTCTCTTCAACTTTAATAGGTGCAGCTACTTTTAATTCTATGGGAGGATGATATTTAAACCACTTCTCCTTGGGGAGATCAACATAAGTAGCAAAAGATTCACAGAAAGAGGCTACTATCTCAGAGTCAAGTCCATATTTAGTGCTAAACTTACGGAAAATATCGGTATCCATGAAAGATTTAACACAATCAAATTTAGGTGTCATACCTAACTCCTTACCTTCGTCGAGGTCCCAATCTTCAGAGTTGCGTTTAATTCTATCCAATAAATTCCATTTAAATTCAATAGTCTTCATCATAAAAGAGCCAGCACAAGAAGTATCGAGCATGGTGCGATTGTTATCGGAAAGCCGAGCATAAAAATTCTGAAGAATTGTCACTCTTGAGAGCTCATGATTGGGGCATGAATATAACATTGATTTAAGCCTCCTCCAAGCTTGAGCGATGCTTTCTCCTTCGCGAGGCCAAAAATTATATATATAATTGCGATCACGATGAACAAGATGTATAGGGTAATACTTTTGATGAAATTCCAATTTCAAACTTTTATAGTTCCATGATCTCGTATCATCACATAGCCTATACCATGTCAATGCGTCTCCCTTCAAAGATAAAGGGAAAACCTTCTTCTTAACAACATCATCGGGTATACCTGCAAGCTTAAATAATCCACAAACTTCATCCACATAGAGTAGATGTTCATCAGGATGCTTTGTTCCATCTAATGTAAAAGTATTAGCTAGCAGTTTTTCCATCATACCCGAAGGAACTTCAAAAGGAGTTTCATTTTCAATAGGTTCAGTAGGTTGAGGAGAAACTCTTTGCTCTACTGGACGGGGTGAAGATACCCCGAACAAGCCCCTCAGAGAATTATTTCCATAGTAACAAGTGACAGTAAATTTCAGCACACTATATAAATTTTTCCTTACCAAATTCCACCTACCAAAGGCGCTTCACTCCCCGGAAACGGCGACAGAAAAGATTCTTGATGACCCACAAGTATAGGGGATCTATCATAGTCCTTTAGATAAGTAAGAGTGTCGAACCCAATGAGGAGCAGAAGGAAATGATAAGCGGTTTTCAGCAAGGTATTCTCTGCAAGTACTGAAATAAGTGGTAACAGATAGTTTTGTAATAAGATAAATTGTAACGAGCAACAAGTAACAAGAATAAATAAAGTGCAGCAAGGTGGCCCAATCCTTTTTATAGCAAAGGACAAGCCGGAACAAACTTTTATAATAGGAAAAGCGCTCCCGAGGACACATGGGAATATTGTCAAGCTAGATTTCATCATGTTCATATGATTCGCGTTCGGTACTTTGATAATTTGATATGTGGGTGGACCGGTGCTTGGGTGCTGTTCTTACTTGAACAAACATCCCACTTATGATTAACCTCTATTGCAAGCATCCTCAACTACAACAAAAGTATTAAGGTAAACCTAACCATAGCATGAAACATATGGATCCAAATCAGCCCCTTACGAAGCAATGCATAAACTAGGGTTTAAGCTTCTGTCACTCTAGCAATCCATCATCTACTTATTACTTCCCAATGCCTTCCTCTAGACCCAAATAATGGTGAAGTGTTATGTAGTCGACGTTCACATAACACCACTAGAGGCTAGACAACATACATCTCATCAAAATATCGAACGAATACCAAATTCACATGACTACTAATAGCAAGACTTCTCCCTTGTCCTCAGGAACAAACGTAACTACTCACAAAGCATATTCATGTTCATAATTAGAGGGGTAATAATATGCATAAAGGATCTGAACATATGATCTTCCACCAAATAAACCAACTAGCATCATCTACAAGGAGTAATCAACACTACTAGCAACCTACTAGCACCAATCCCGGACTTGGAGACAAGAATTGGATACAAGAGATGAACTAGGGTTTGGAGATGAGATGGTGCTGGTGAAGATGTTGATGGAGATTGCCCTCTCCGATGAGAGGAGTGTTGGTGATGATGATGACGATGATTTCCCCCCCGAGGGAAGTGTCCCAGCAGAACAGCTCACGGAGCCCTAGATTGGTTCCGCCAAGGTTCCGCCTCGTGGCGTGAGTCTCATCCGAAAGGTTGCTTAATGTTTTTCTCATGAAAGACTTCATATAGGAGAAGATGGGCGTCGAGAGAGCCACCAGGGGCCCACGAGGTGAGGCGCGCCCCACCCTCGTGAGCAGGGTGTGGGCCCCGACCTTCATCTTTAGCGACGATTTTTCTTTATTTATTTTAAGATATTCCGTGGAGTTTCAGGACTTTTGGAGTTGCATAGAATAGGTCTCAATATTTTCTCCTTTCCAGCCCGAATTCCATTTGCCGGCATTCTCCTCTTCATGTAAACCTTGTAAAATAAGAGAGAATAGCCATAAGTATTGTGACATAACGTGAAATAACAGCCCATAATGCAATAGATATCGATATGAAAGCATGATGCAAAATGGACGTATCAACCATCAACACTTGATGCTCCTTCTTGATTTCTACCTCCGCAGCCTTTAGCATTGTGAGGAGCTCGGGAATTGTCTTACCCATCCCTTGCATGTTATAGTTCATCACGAAGCTTTTGTAGCTTGGTGGCAGTGATTGAAGAAGTCTGTCAATGACAATATCATCCAGAAGATTAACTCCCAGTTGAATCAAGTGATTGTTATACCAAGACATTTTGAGTATATGCTCACTGACAGAACTATTCTCCTCCATTTTGCAGCTGTAGAACTTATTGGAGACTTCATATCTCTCAATCCGGGCATTTTCTTGAAATATTAACTTCTACTCCTGGAGCATCTCATATGCTCCATGAAGTTCAAAACGTCGTTGAAGTCCCGGTTCTAAGCCGTAAAGCATGGCACACTGAACTATCGAGTAGTCATCAGCTTTGCTCGCCAGCGTTCATAACATCT